>JAVHNF010003439.1:7173-18364 GCA_034783455.1 Micropsitta finschii | reverse complement strand
CATCAAATGTCAAATAAATATAAAACCTTCAATGTCATAACTGCCAGAGGTTAATCTGATTTAGAACACCACATGAAAGTATATGTTGCAGCTACCTCAAAACTACACAATATATACTTTAGGAGACGGGTGTTGAGCAAAGCTAGGTTTACAGTATATTCATTTTGTACCACATGGCTCTCTTTCTATCTTCTATTTAACAGTCAGCTATGTACTTGAGTATTGAAACTAGTTTTAATTTAATAATTTCAACAATTTGAAAATATCAGCAAATTAATACTTTAAAAGTAGCATATTCTATACAGCACTTTAGCAGGCTTTATATTACATAATATATTTTATAAGGTGTCTTTCATGTCTGAATGGACATGAATTGTGATTCATCTTATGACAGGATCATAACTGGTAACATAATCCCTTAAAATAAAAGTTCTCAATAACAGAATCTGATGAACATTGGTTGGAAAGGACCTCTGCAGTTTGACCTCTCACTCAAAGCATCACCTTTGTCAGCAATCGATCAGAACACTGTGACTTTGCCTAGCCTGTAAGATTCAATAATTCTCAAGTACCTTAAGTAATAACTGCACTTCAGTTAACTGTTCCAAACATTTTTATTTGTTGCATGACAGGACACCCCTCCAAAAAAAAATCCAGGAGATACTATAGTGCAAAGTGCTTATTTCTGCTTGAATACAAATTAATTAGGAGCATGGGTAGGAAAGTAAGAACATAAAATTAAATTGTTCATACAGTTGCTGGACTTCTTGATAGTGGCTGATGATTAACGATGTGTAAGCTCCTTAGTAGTTTACAGATTACCCATAAGAATACTTTGTTCATATACATATATATGTGTGTGATGACATCTGAGTTCATAACCTATTATTTACAAAAAAGTTAAAAACAGTCAGGGGTATAACTGCTGATGGCAGCCTTTGCTACAGAACCCATGAGATGGTGGAATTTAAGACCCCAAGAGAAATAAGCAAGATGAACAGAAGAATAACAAACTTGGGCTTTAGGACAGCAGATTTCAGCATGTTCAGGCATCTGAAACTGCCCAAAGGAAAAAGCAGCCCCCAGAACATCTGGTTGATCTTCAAGGGTATTTTCTTTAAGGCACAGGAATGACACACTCTACTCTGTAGAAAGTCAAACGGATGTGGCAGAAAACCAGATTGGCTGAACAGGGAGCTCCTGACTAATCTCATATTCAAAATGGAAGTGCGCAGAAGGTTGAAGCAGACACAGCTCTGGGAAAGGACAGTAAGACATTGCCAAGCATGCAGAGATGAAACAAGGAAAAACAAAGTGTTCAGCTGAAGTTGAAGCTAGCAAGAGATATGAAGGGCAACAGGAAGGGCTGCTTTAAGTACAGCAGCAGTAAAAAGTTAACTAAAGAAACCCTGGGCCTGTTGTTTAAAGAGGCAGGGAACCTAGTGTCAAAGGACATTCAAAAGCTGAAACTACTCAGCATTGCCTTGATTAGTGAGGTCTGCTCTCAGGCCTCTCAGGTCCTTGAGTCTAGTGTATAAATCTGTGGAAGTGAAATATTATCCATCCATCTATGTGCTGTGAATGAAGGGTCCAAGTTCAGCTGGTGGCTGGTAACTATTGGCATCCCTCATGGGTCAGTCCTGGGGCAAATATTTTTTAACAATTTCATTAACATCCTGATGAATGGCACAGAGTTTGCCTTCAAGTTCCCAAATACTAACCAGGAGGGAAAGCAGTCAATACAAGGAGTGGTAAATCTACTCTGCAGCATGAACTTGATGGACTGGAGTTATGGACTGTAGAAAGCTCACAAAGATCAGCAAAACCAAAGACAAAATCTTGCCCCCAGGTCAGCATGATCACAAGTAGGACCTCAGGACAGACTAGATAATGAGCAGCTGTGCAGAAAAGGACTTAGGGTCATGGAAGACAAACTGAGCATGCATGAGCAGAGCACACTTGTGAAACAGAACCCTTATCACATGCTCAGCTAGATTTGCATGAGGCTAGCTCATATGTTGAGAAGTCTAGTTCATACGTTGAAGGAAGTGATTTCTGAAAATAAATCTGTGTCCAGCTTTTTCATTTTCAGACATTTTTCATAGTGGAGCAGGTCCAACTAGGGCTCTAAGAAAGGCAGTAAGACAATCAGATGGTTAAATTATTAGGCTGGATTCAATATGCTGAGTCTAAAGAAGAGCAGGCTAATGTGCTGGAGCAGGAATCTAACTGCTGGCTGCAGCTGTCCAATGCAGCTTAGAGAAGATGGATCTAGGCTGTTCTTGAAAGCTCACCATGAAAGAATGAGAGGCAGCAGATGTAAGTTGCTATACAAGACATTTCAGTTAGAAATTTGAGAGAAAAAAAACACGCAATGTGGTTGGAATAGCTAGCTCAGAGATGCTGATGAACCTCCATGCTTAGAGAAACTCAGAACTTGCATGCACGAGGTTCTGAGCAGCCTAATCTAAATTAGTACTGCTTTTAGCAGAGAGCTGAAAAACATGATCAATAGAAGGTCCCTTCCAATCTAAATGACTCTACACCCCTAATAAATTGGAATATGACAACTGAAAATCATTCAGAAATGCTGCATGACAGATTTGCTTTGAAAGCTCTGAGACTGGACATGAATGAATCTGTTCACTGCTGCAAGTAAGACTATTTTGCTTTCAAGATTAACATTCTGTATTTGAGATGCAAATTCTGACTTGGTTTCTTCCTCATTTCTTGTCCACCTAGCTAGTTGGTTTTGACATGAATTTAAAACTGATTTAAACAGCATTCCATCTGGCCTATTATCCTGTCTTCAAGAATTACCCGTAACAGATGCTTACAGGGGAGTTTAGAATCAAGACAGTGATGCTTTCCAGTTTTAATTTTTCCAGCTCAGGGACTTCCTGAACAAGACATAGTAACCATAGTAAGACATAGTTAAAAGTAATCCTTAATATGTTTTTATCTGGGATTTTTTGCAGATGACATCCTGATCAAACTAAGTTCTTTCCATCGACAATCTCCCATAGGAGGAATGACGTGTGAAAAATTACTCCTTTTTTATTCTGCCATATGACAACTTCATTTGGTGCCTTTAGCTCTTGTTGTAGGAGAAAAAAAAAAAAAATTACTTATTCTCTTTTTGTCTTTGTGCTACAGACTTCAACCATATTCCTGCTCTGTATTTTCTTTTTTCATTATAGTTCTACTTTATTTTGTTTGTTATTGTATGGAATAAAAGATACACAGCTTCTCTGTATTTTAATTCTTTTGAGATGTCAGGAGGAAAATGACATATTGTCCTAGAGAAAAATACAAGACCACACATAGAAATTTCTTACCCATAAGGTCCTCATTTTCTATTCCCTTTTCTGACCGTGATTATACACCAGAGAGGTGCTTTCACAAGATCATCTATTTGAACTCCAACATCATCTTTCCAACAAGTGAAAGCCATTTCAGAGCCCATAACTGTGTATGCAAAGTTAAGTGTGTTTTTCCTTAAGCATTAAGGAAGTAATTCTTGGGATTTATCTTTTATTTATCACTGTGTCATTTAACACCCTTGTGATCCAGTTTAGATCCTTCTCAAATGAGTTTCAGCTGATCCAAATTAAACTAAGAATATAAACGGGCATGCTTGGGTTTGGCTGTCTATGCAATCGCCTCTTAACAAAATTTAAATATGTACTATATTGAGAACAATCAGTTCTAAAATGAGCTTTGCATTTAGGGCTTGCTTTAAGGCCTAGACTGCTCTTCTCTTTGCATATATGCAAAAGACAATTCAACCACAGAAACCCTTAAGCAGGTAGGATGCCAAACACTCTAAAGAACTTCAGCAATATCAAACAGGATTTTATTTGGGTGTTTATCCCCCGAGTGCAAAAGAACACTGAATTCTACTTACGTTACGATAGTAGTGACAAAATCCATGCAGTTCCATGGATCTCGAAGAAAGGTAAATTCATTCCAAACAAATCCTGCTGCTACTACTTTTATTAATATTTCACAAGTATATATGCCAGTAAAAGTATATCTGAGAAGGAAAGTGCGTATTAAAGTTACAGAAATAAAAATATTAATGAGATTGAGAAACATTCAGGCACATTCCTACCTCTTGTATGATTTAGTCACTGGGTGGAGATGAAGGTAGAAAATGTGAGGTAAAATAAGACAGGTTACATTAATTTCACAAATACCATGAGTATAAGAAGATGCCTTCCTGAATTTTAGTAAGATCTCCATGTAAATCTATAAACACATATGTTTGCATAAGTATATGATACTATTTCTGGATGAGGAATGGTTCACATTTCCTCATGAAATGTTTTTATGGCTGTGTTTATGTACTAAAGCAGGCTGGCAAATTACCAAGCCTCAACACTTTCACAGAACAGTAACAGCAAAGACTTACTTTTAGCCTATAAAGTTTGCACATTCTATGCATTTATTCTGACAAATCCTACATAAAATTAAGCTATCATTATCACCATTCTTACCCCAAAATTAGAGGAATTAAGATTATAGAAACTCTGAGGCTCCAGCCACATTTTCAAGATTTAATTCTAGAACATAAGCTCAGGTTACACTTATAAATTGTACAATTACAAAAGAAAGCAAAACATTAAATGGCTTCCTAACGTAACTGTTTCCTAACATAAACAGCAAGGAAGAATGGAATTAATAGTTATCCCTTTATAGATTTTGCATCAGCCAGCCATAGCAGAAATTCAGTTTATTGCCTTAGAATGAGAGATATTAAGTTAGAATCCTGCTGCGCAGTCTCTCTAAAAGGCTTAATTCTTAAAAGGAAAAATGGGGCAACCTTCTATGTTACATCAGATGTCAAAACTAGGTAACATAGAAAAAAGGGAATATGGCGTAAGCCTCTAAGAAAAGGCACTGAAGCTTCACAGAAGACTGTGTGACATAATAAGAAGAATAATCCTAAATCTTGCCCAAGAGGTCTGCCTGAGCATTTTTAAGCCCCAGAATTAAATCACTGCATTATTTAAATTCTTCAGTCCAGCATGTTAGTATTCCTAGAAAGAGTGAAAAATGGTAACTGAAATACTTACTCAGTCCAGTAGAGTTCATATGGAAGTTTTACAGCCATGGAAATACAATTGAGTACCACAGTACATATAATAAAGCGAGTAAATAATGTGAATAATAAGTTAAGGATAAAGTTCTATTCTATAAAAAAATTATGTTCAAAAAACTTGCTGATTTACATGTAAGAAACCATACAAGTATTCGAATAATTTCTTTGGTTTTGAATATGATCATACTTTTCATGTATCTTCCAAAGAAAATGATGTCAGATCAAAACTCTGCTCAGATGGATAAACTTAATGATTTAAAAATAAAAATGAATTATTTGCATGTGAAGATAGTTTTGGAAGTTAGGACACAAGCAGGACATAATATGTTTGACAGAAGAGATAAAGAACATTAGTGAAAAAAAATCATGTCCTCTGCTGTCTACTGCTATTTGAAACTTTAGAAACCTTCATTTCTTCCTGGCAGAAGCAGTAGATAAAGAGAAATGGGCCACAATCCCACAATAATGAGGGTTTTAAGCTTTTAAGCATAGGAAAAACAGATGAAAAAACTTAATTACCAAGAACCACTCTTCCTTGAAACTGGAAATCCATATACACATGCCTAAAGGAGACACTTTAGCTCTGCCACAAGTTCAGAAAGCTTTCTCATTTTATGTGGCAGGTGATGAAAATATACATAAGAAAAAACATGATTTCATGAAAGTTTACTTATAATAGAAGTTTACCCTAATAAAACTGTTTGGTTTTGGTTTTTTTTTAACAAACATGGGTCTTACATTTAGGGTTTATTTGAGACTGAACAGTAAATTTAGCAATTTCTAATAGCATGAATGCACATTCAAACTCAGCCATAAGTTCCCACAAAAGGACCTATTTCTTCAAATTAATAATTCTGAGACAAATGAGATGTTTGGCAGAAGAAGCAGAAACTATTCAGCCTGTGGTTTTACACCTGTGATCTTTCACATTTTTACATACTCCAAACTGCGTTCATATTATTGCAAAAAAAGGTTAAAAAAATGGGTGGCTCTTCAGAACTTTCTAAACTTGAGTGCAGAACACATTTTTGGGGATAACATCAGACTCTTTCAGCGAAGTGTGGCTGAAAAATCACATCCTTCCCAGGATGTCACTGGGTTTTGTGGGTTATTTTAAACTTAGGCTTGTCACCACAGTAGGGATTTCAAAAGAGTTCTGGGTAAGGGCTAAAATATCATACAGTAGCCTTTAAATGTTGTTTTATAACAGTATCTGCAAATCATCAGATTTGCAGATTTCAGATTTGAAATTTTTTGGCATTTTAATGCATACCAACACCATGCAAATATCTCAGATGCTGTAAACCAACGTTCAATATAACTTTAGAAAAATCTCTCTCACAGCTACATAAACTTACATTTACATTCATATGAACAAAGGAACAGAAAAGGTTGCAGTATATTTTAAAACTGAAGTAAGGGAAACCAATAAAAGGATATGAATGGATCATAATTTTAATTGCTGCTTTTCTGACTGGATTAAAAGGACTAATTATACACAAGGCAGATGTGGCAGTAAACCGATAAATAACCCTACTTTCGTTTAGCACCATAAAAGTCTAGGGAAAAAAAAAAAAAGAAAAAAAGAAAAAAGATTCGTACAGTATCAAACATTTTAATGAAACAAAATTTCACCCCAAAATTAAATGTTCAGGTTTTCAAATCTGCATCCAGAACTATATATAACGGCAATTATGAGTAATGCTTTCCTGTATTCTTAGAACTATGGTTTGATGATACTACATTTTGAAAGAAAGACAGCAGCTACATAAATCACAGAATCATAGAATGGTTTGGGTTGGAATGCATCTTAAAGATCATCTAGTTCCAACACCCCCTGCCATGAGCAGGAACAGAAGTTAAAAGACAAAAGTTCATTATTGCCTATGAGGAAGAAGTTAGCAATAGGAATGAATTTGAAGAGCAAGTGATGGTACTCAAAGTAAACAAAAGATACTGGTTTGGGACTGTAACAATGGTGTTAATCATAGTCCAAAGTACCTTACTCTTGGATAGCTTTATAGGATACAAAAAATTATTTACAAAACAGGTGTTGGGTAGGACTGCCAGAACCTAGTCCTGAACTAAAAATATTAGCTTTGAAATATATCTAAATTACCAAGTAGCACTGTAAATTTCCTCTAAGCTACCTTAAGGTCTATGAAGCTCTAAGTATTTTTTGCCACATGAAGTAAAAATGAAATCTGTTATTTAAAAAAGCACAGTTCACTACCTTTTATGTAAATATCTTGAACTGAATCAGCCTTAGTTGCTCTTCACCAAGAATGTTACTGATTACTTTGAAAAATCTCTGGAAAAAAAAGCTTTCTGCATGTTCTCTGATTAAATTATTATTTTCCAGTAACTTGCTGGTATAAATTAAAGAAAGCAACATAGGATTGGGTGGAAGCTTCTGCTCCTCAGGTCAAGTACCCCTTAATAGTAAGTAATCACACAAGAGACATATAATTCAGAAGGGATTTCTAGAGTACCTACCTTACACAGTCCTGTAGGCAACAATACAAACCACTTTGATATATCATGGAAAGTATGCAATACAAATATGGAACAATAAACAAAACTGATGAGACATAAAATAACTGGAAATAAATTCGTTATAATGAAAATACGTGAGTTTGCTACACAGTACCTGAAATATCTCACATATATCTCCCCCAATTTGTTTAATATTTCTCATTCAGCAAAACAAATGCAGTAAGTCATCTACTGTTTGACAAGCACTATTTATATGACAGTAAGCTCAGCCCCACAGACATCATGTAAGTTGCTCTGGAAAACAAAGCATCAGTTACCCCAGAATATATTTCCTATCAAAGTGTACCTACCAAGTGTATCAGGTTTTCACAATTAATCCTAATTGCTGACTGGAACTTAAAATACCTTTTCATTACACACTGTGGAGCACACCTTAGCACTCCTGACCCAAAAAACACCAATAATATTTTAAGATCTGTCTAGAGAAGAATCAAAACCCACCAGCTTCTGAATAGAGGTTTTACTATCTCTTAAGAGTTCAGAAGACAAAATCGAATAAAATAATTATTTTGAAAATTTTAACCTTGTGATCACTGTAGTACGAATCAATATCTTCCAGGGGTTCCCCAATGAGCTTCACAGGAATATCCCCATACACAGCTGGCAGGTTTTTGCAGGTTTTCAGATCAAGCTTGGGAGTAAGCTTATTTTCTTCAACTTCTTTGTCCTTGTTCTCCCTTTTAGCTTTGGCTTGCTGGGATTTTTTCTCAGCAATTCTTTTCTCAATTGCTGCCAAGGACTCACGGGTGAAAGGTCGAAAGTTGTTAGTTTCTGAAGACCAAAACAAGGGATCCATCTTTCCTTCTATATGTTTGTTTCCAGTGCTAGAAGTAACTTAAAAGAGAAAACTACTGACAATTAGAAAATAGCAGAAATAATACACAAATAAAAAATAATATCTATCAGATGAGTTCTTACTTCTGTGAAACCCATATTAGATTAGACTAGAATAGACTAGACTAGAACAGACTGTAACATAATAAAATAGAATAGACTATTTCAGTTGGAAGGAATCTACAACATCTAGTCCTACCGCCTGACCAATTCAGGGATGACCAAATGTTAAAGCATGTTACTAAAGGGCATTTTCCAGACACCTCTTAAACAGTTACAGCCTTGGGGCATCCACCACCTCTCTAGGAAGCCTGTCCCAGTGCTTGACCACTCTCTAGGTAAAGAAACACTTTCTCCTGTCCTGTCTAAAACTCCCATGGTGCACGTTTGAACCATTCATCTCCTCTGAACCCATGCATCCTCCCTGGATCCCAGGGAGAAGAGAGCAGCACCTCCATTTCCACCTCCCCTCCTGTAGAGGGAACTGTAGAGAGCAATGAGGTCTCCCCTCAGCCTCCTTTTCTCCAGAGTAGACAAGCCCAAATTCCTTAGCTGCTTCTCATAGGACATTCTTTCCAGCCCTGTCACCAGCTCTGTTGCCCTCTCCAGGATTCATTCGAGGATTTTGGAGCTGAAGTAAGAAAAAAAAAAAAATAATGAAGGCTGAATCTGTCAAAAAGCAGTGATCAAGAGCAAAAAAAAAATATATATCCCCTTCAACAGCAGTGACTGAAAGTTGTAAGTGGGCAAACATCCACAGACAATGTGAGAGGATTTCTTCAGAAGACCTGTACCAGCAGCGCATGTGTGCTTACACTGAATACCAGAATTCTTGGCCTTTCATCGACTGCCAAGTATTTATAGATTGTGACTTAGGTTAAGAAAAATGAAGCTACAAAGATGTGACTAAAAAACTCCTTGCAATATAAATGACTAAATGTTTTGAAAAGACAGAGTGAATACTCCCAGGGACACTCCTATTGGACACAAGAGGAAAATTTTTCACACTGAGAACAATCAGTCATTGGAATACTCTCTCCAGGGAAGTAGTGGGTTCCCCAACAGTGGACAGTTTTAAGGTTCAGTTAGACAGGATGCTGGGTTATCTAGCCTACATCATGCTTTTGCCAGGAAAGCTTGGATCAGAAGATCCTTGAGGTCCCTTCCAACCTGGTATTCTAGGATTCTATGATTCTATTCTATGATTGAATTCTATGATTCAGTGTGTACAACTAGCCATGGTTTTCAGTTAGCCTAGCTGACTTAAGGCTGACTCTGGTACTGTAAAGATGATACAGAATCTTTTTATGTCAAAACCCAAAGAAATTCAGATATAGTGGTAAAATTTATGGAACAAGTGTTCTGCAAAGTATTAGAAAGGGATGAAGAAGAAGTCATTAACCAAAATAGACACGTGGGCATTACTATAGCACAATTATCTATAAAAATTTCTTAAGATGACCTTTAGGACAATTTCCTCTAGAATAGCAAAGTGCTGTCAAAAAGCTAGTCTATTAATGCAGTATTTCACAGGCACAAATTACAAAATGTTCACTAGAGTAATGACTAATCACTGGAGATGACAATTAACAGATTAAAACTTTTAGAATGAAAGACAAAATACAAATTTAAACCCTGTGTGCAACTCCTTAATTTGGTTCCATTTATGTGAATTTCAGAACTCCCCAAAAGCATGCAGAGGTCCTTTTAAATGCAGCAAGGTAATAGCAATGAAACTATTGACTGCAAGATATTCAACAGCCTGTAAGAGAGAAATTTAAACAAATAGTAATGCTCAATAGAACACTATCAAATTCTGTAAGGGGTGTTTGAGGAGGAGTTACTAAGTATATGGAAGGGACCTTAAATCTCATCCAGTTCCAACCCCTTGCCATGGGCAGGGACACCTTCCACTAGACCAGCTTGCTCCAAGACCCATCCAACCTCAATAAAACTAGTGGGAACATAAATGGAAAAATGACCTTGTGTTTCAATCTAGTTCTAGCCTGTATTGTAATAAATTCTGAGTCTCAAATTATTATCTATCCACTCCCTTGTCAATAGCCAGACACTGAATATTTCCTGTGAGCACCTGGATCTGAAAAAATAAAGGGTAAACCATCTGTTCAGTTGGGGTTTAATACGCATTTAGTAGATTCTTTGATATGGGGAAAAAAGAATAAAAATATATCCATGTGGTAGGATTTTGTTTGAAAGCACAAAATCAAATATAGTGGCTCAAATATTTATGTCATATGAACAACTGTTCTTCAGTTCACCTGGAATACAAAAAACCCAAGAAAACAGCTCACAGAAGCACCTTAAGAAATAGGATAGGAATTATCTCTCCTGTATTGTTCAATACCTTGCAAAAAGCTACTGCTATAACCTACCCAATTTCAATAAAAAGAAAATACTTCTGCTCTCTCATCACTATTTTCTTGTATTTAACTACAATTAATTATGAACAGATTTTAAAGATTTTAGTCCTTTGTAAAATCAAACTTGGACATTTTATTGGACTACTGCTGTTTCTAAAATACATGGCCATTTCTTGAACCTCACACTTTGTCCCCTACTCTTCGCTTCCCACTCCCCCCAGCCCCAGTCAAACCTTTGTGCTTGGATAAATATCTATCACTGGGGTATTTTTTCAGTTGCCTTGTTTTGTTTTTTAACAGATGTAATATACAGAGT
>JAVHNF010003413.1:0-11343 GCA_034783455.1 Micropsitta finschii | reverse complement strand
TCTACCGCTCTCCCATCATCCATCCACTTAGTAACTTCCTCGTAGAAGGCTATAAGGTTGGTCAAACATGACTTCCTTACTTGCCCCTATGTCTTTGATCTGTATCCTGGATGGTGTACTCAGACCTGCATTGTAGTCTTGGCCCTTCCCTGGTGTTTCTGAATAGATCCTGGGGCCTGATTCCTCCCCTTGCCATGTTGGGACTGCTGCCTGCTCTGCCTGTCACGTTCAACTCCTGTAAGACTGCATGCTGGCTGGCAAGGACACTAACTGTGCTGGGACACCCTTCTTCAGCCTTCCTTGTGGCATAGCCCTGCTTTTGGCCCTCCCTGACACTAAGAGCACCAGTTCCACTCCTTATCCTTTGGACACTTCTGCTCACCTTATTAGACTCACAGTAGGCAAAGAACTATGGTAGCTAGTATGAAGGCCATATGTACATTGACTTGCCGGCCAGGCTTCTGGCGTCTTCTCAAAAAAGCCATCCCTGAAGTCCCTCCACTACCAAAATCTTGCCACATAAACCCAATACACCAGGGCATGCATGTACCACAGAGGGTGGATGCTGACCTTTCTTTTTTTAGGGGTGATAATTTGAGTCTTTGATCTCTGCTTAGCTAAGTATTTTCAAGAAAGCTTTAAGAGCTTACGGATCCTTCCCACACTTGGTTAGAATCAGCCAAATATCCAGCAGTTACTGGAGCAGCAAATAAAGTAGTAACATCAAGGTTTTATCTTTAGGCATCAGTCCTGACAAATGCCACTGAATCACAGTTGTGCTGAACAGCTAATGGGCAACAAAAACTAACTTCAGGCATGAAAAGCTGTTTCACAGCAAACAATGGAAAGTCACAGACAACTGAATCACCCTTTAGAGATGAACAAAGAATCTTTTACAGCTAACTTCCTTCTGAAATTCCTCATTTTTCCATTTACTACAGTGATTAGTCTCCAGAGTTTAAAGTTAGCCTTTGGGTATACATCCTTATGTTTTAATCTTACTGAAGTCAGCAGATTATTCACACACTGATGAGAAAATTACTCTCACAGTTGCAGCTTGGGTCAAAAGTAGCAACATATTGATTTGGATGCCAATGTCTAACTTCTAAATAAATAAAAACCAGATCAGAATCTAATCATCTGGAAAAGGTACTTGCTCAGTGTTAATAAGTTCGGGAAAACTCTTAAGGCTTTACAGTGAAGTCACCTGATGACATTAAAAATGCAGACTTTAAGTATAATCTCCTTGACTTTATTGCAATTATATAAAAGCAAGAAGATGGACAAATCATCTACAATATCCAATTTGCAGCCACAGGGAAAATTAGATTGTTTTGAATGGAATAATATACTCATTTCTGCAGGTCAACAGGCTTCTGGTGGAGAAAAATCACAAAAGAGTATTATCTTGGAATGATTTGACAGATGAGAATTTTTCACTGATTAATTCACTAACCGTCTCACACCCCTATAGTAACTTCTACTGCTTTCATAACATATCCTTTATCATTAACTATAGAGAAGGCAATTAAAGCATGTGTCCCAATAGCCTTCCCAAATACACTTCAGATTAAGAAAAAGCTGGAGTTTCTGTTCTTAGCGAAATTACTGGAAAGTTCCTTGCTAGTACAAACATCTTCTATTAGAAAATCATAAAAGTGTATTAATCACCTTGAGTTTAACTCTAATATTGTGTATAATTAATACACTAAAAGATTAAATTTCTAATTAAAACCTGTTTACCAAAACTGTGCACCCTAAAATATCTGCAGGGAGTTACAGGGCAAAGTAAAATATCTAAACTTAAGGAAAAAAGATGATGATAATCCTTGATTATGAAAGCCTCTGTTTTTTTTAAATACTAATACAATCAGTTTCCCCTGAATCACTGAAAATTCGTATCATATTACCTTGAAATGCCTGTGTTTTGCTGAGACACTGGAGGAACTAAGGGGATTCCTTTTTCTCCAACCGCCCAAGAGACACTATTAGATACTTTTCCAGAGGTCATTAAAGTCATCCTGTTGCTACCATCAGCTTCAAATGAAAAGGACACACCTATCAAGGGACAAAAACCCCCAAAGTAGTATATTTATGCATTCAAACACAATATCTGAACATTTTTAAAAACACATCCTGAAAGTAAGTAGTCAATGAGAACAATTGGAGTAATCTCCCCAAGGAAGTTGTAGACTCCCCAGCGTTGGACACTTAAGATTTAGCTGGACAGGGCACTGAGCCAGCTAGGTCATGGCCAAGAAAGGTTGGATCAGATCATCCTTGAGGTACCATCCAACTGGTTATTCAACACTTCTATGAAATAACCTTTGTCTTTACACAAATGGAGAAAAGTAAAACAACTTGATTCTGCTGCATGCTGTGAGGAAGGACTCTGCTCTACAAAAAGAGTGAAAGACTCTGCTCCACAGAGTCTTCCACAGAAAGGCTTTCCATTTGGATTGGAAGGAAAGGCTAATCCTTGAAAACTGTGTCAAAAGCTTTTTTTAATGCTTCACAGAAATGCCCTAATATTTCTGGTAGTTTTCCCATTCAGCATACTGTTATTAATGAAACAGAAATTCAGACTCAAGAGAAAAATGCATGACTAAAAATTCAGTCCTAAAGCTTTGTGATTGCATGTACAGTCATCATGGTCAGTGACACACACATATTTGTTTTAATGATTTTTTTACCACATTTCTTTCCTCCACAGTTGTTTACTTATCATTCTGCTCTAGCTTGATCTGTGTTTCATACATGGCAAATTTATGCAAGTCAGTCATTTCATAATGCTGTTCAAACTTATATAAACTTGAAAGTTCCATAAGCTACTATGTATTATTCCTGATTCCCCTTTTCCTCTCTCTCCCTTGTTTTATCTTTCCAATGTCCCAGGGATAAAATGCGTTGCAGGATTTCAACGAGGCAAATAGAAAGACAAAAAAATTACTCTGCATATACACTATTATAGACAGTTCTTCAGTAGTATAAAACATTAACATCACCAGAGCTATACTGATTAACATCACATGCTTTGCTCTGCAGTGTCAGAGGCCCGATTATTTAAGTACTAAAAACCCCCCACTCTTAGCAGAGTTTACTCTGAAACTTACACCAGCCTGTTACTGCTACATGGTTTCAGTGAAATAAGAAACACTGAACTGAGAAAGACTGAGAGACCCTACCACTCCCAACTCCTTCATGATCCAACATCACACGCTGACTGCTGCTGAACTCAATCTCTTCTATAGGAGCACTGCCAGTCAGAATTGTAGTCTCAGGAACAGGTATGAACACTTCAGCCAACAAGGTGGTACTGCTCATACCCGTTGTTTCATATATCTAGAAAAAAACATGGGGACAGATATAATAAAACTAGATGTACTCATGAGAAGTTGAAAACAGAGTATCTGAACAAATGATTTTACTATGACTTAAGCATGAAATAATTAAGACAACCATGAAGCAAGGAAGGGATATAAGACTGATGATTTACAAAGGGGTTTTCAGTCTTTACAACACTACCATAGAGCAAAAGACAAGCATTACAAGAGTAATTACATTTCATATCATCTTCTTAAAAGCTTCTATGATAAATCATTAGCTACCTGCAGTTGCAAACTCTCTGGCCAATTGAATATTTGTAAATTGAAAATCTGTCCAAAGTGAACTCTGAAATCTGAACTTATCGGTCTGGTAATGGTCCTTGATACTTCTTTGGAGTTGAAAAGGACTTTTATAAAAGCTGAGCGTTTCTTCACATCTTCTCGTCGCAAAACTTCAGCTCTGTAAGTATGTCAAACAAGCTGTCATATAATTTTTAATAACTTTTTTATTCCTTGGTTATGTTTAATGAGAATCTGATTTTGCAAGAATAAACAGAAGTTACCCAAATTCAAATGGTATTCTAAAAATGTCACTAGACAGGAATGACTTTAAAACTATTATTTAACAGTTGCTTTATCTTCTCATGAATATAATATGATTTAAAAATTAACAGGTCACATTTTAGATCCACTAAAACCACATCCATAGAAAAGGAGTTATATAGGCAAACAAAATTTCTTTTTACTCCTTTCCTCCAAAACACAACAGATGATACCACATTAAGTTTTTAGTTTGTGGGAATGAAACAGCCACGCAATATTCCTTGATGAGGTTATCTGCAGAATAAATACAAAACAAAGGAGGTTTTGAAAGAGTAAAGTCTACTAAATCTATGTTAAATTGTGTTTGTAAATGCAGAAATCAACACAAACAAGTAAATTTATTTATTTTATCCACACTGAAATATCTGCTTTACTAAACTATTTCCTTACTTTCCCTTTGTTTGACTGTAGCAGAGACCTGGAGTAAAGGACTAGCTAGTGAGTGTGGTGCTCTAGAAGTGACCTAGACTCTACACTGAAAAGAACTTCCTTATATACACACCACTGTTTCATGCAGATGCTCAAGTATCATCAGAAGGTTCAAAGGGAATGGGTAGACATGCATTCTCCAAGCCACTATATACAAGGTGACTTGAAAACAAATTAAGTTGTATCAGCTTCAGAGAGCAGTTTTATCACTAGGCTAAACAGAGCAGTGAGGACATGCTTCTGAAGTTGTAAAATACATCAATTAATAAATAACAACAGAAAAGTCACAAAGAAAGTAATCTGCAGGCCACCATCGATCTTACCGAGGACACAACTCGGTTGGAGTTACGTTTCCTGACAGCACCAGTTCAGGAATTAGAGCGGGCTCTCCAGGTTTCCTTCGGCAGTTGTCAGCTTTTTCTCTAACCTGCTGCTCGATGTCCAGACTATTGGCCACTTTAGGTGGGATGGGTTTTACACGTTCCTCACCAAGATCACAATCATCATCTGATTCTTTGTCTTCATGAATGTCTTTTTTCTTTTTCTTTTTGGACTTCTGCATACAAAAATAATAATGTCTTCCTGAACTTGTTTCAATCACTAGTTTTTTTCCCTTGTTCTCTTGACTCACAAGTGATAAACATGTGAGAAATGACTGTGTAATTTTAAAATCACAACACACAAAAATGACATTTCTGTTACACTACAGTACTACTTCAGATTCAGAATTCAGCACTGCATTCCATTCGTATGTTTCAACACATAATGTGCTTCAAACAAAACATTTATTTAACCTTCTCAACCAACTTACAAAATAAACATGTTTCTTGAACATTCTGGCTAGCCGTCAACTTCTCATTTAGCCTGAGTTACCATATGCATTCTGTCAGGACTAAAGGAGGGTTATTCAACCAGCAGACAGCTCTTAGAGATACACTGTCTGCATACACATTGCTGAAGTGAATGCGCATGTGCCACAAACTCCAATGCACAAGCTTTGTAGCTTAGCATTAAATAATTCAGTTTTGGGACATTCCAAAACTGAAATTTACATGAGATGACATCAACTGCTTGTTCACTAGAAACACCCCATAATTACTTTGCTTCACCATTCACACAAAATTCATCCATGTTTTTTTGTTTGTGAAGGCATGAATTTAATGGGAATGCGGCAACACTATTAAATTTAAAGAAAGAACTGCTGAAGTGCTGAAAATCAATAGCAAGAAGGCAGCGCCCAAAGAAAACTAGTTTTAATTTTAATTTTTTAGTTCACAATTAATTTACTAACAAATTCTAAGCAGACAAAATATGTCCAAATACATCATAAAATTTATGCATAACTACCCTGAAATTGACTCTTCTGTATTAGAAGAACAAATTTTCATAACAGGGACAATTTTTCTACACATTAAGTTTTAATTTTTTTGAGAAACTGAATGATTTAAACAAACCTGTGCTTTCTTCCACAATTTCCACTCTTTTAGCTCAGTTTTATACTCCTCCATTTTTTTTTCATATTCTTCCATGTATTCTTCTAGCAATTCATTTATCTCAGCTTGAATTTCTGCTTCATATGCTTCTTCATCTAATCTCTGATCAACCTCTTCCCTTCAAAACAAGTTATCAACATGTTGCATAAATCAACATAAGGGCTACAATCAAGTCTGTAATATGCAACGTAAGTCTACTTCTCCATGAATTAATTTCATTAGATCAAAAGTGTGTGCTATTTAAAAATACCAGCATAGACAATCTAAAAGCTGACAGCATACAGTTACTATCCAGAATGGATATCATATCATTAGCCTGTATAAATTCCTTTCTGTTATAGTAATTACCTGTTATTTTAACCTTCCTTCCTCCCCAAACTCAAGAAGAATAGTGGCAGGCTCAACCAGTGCTAGACACTACTTAAATTCTTACTTCTGCACCCTTCATACCAGAATTTTGATACCTCAAATTTTCATACCTCAAATGAACTAATCTTACTAAAACTCTGCTGCTGGCAAATGAAGTATAAAAAAGCATTATCAAAACATACTTCCTCAAGTAAAGTTTCATGGGTGTGTTAGTAAACTTCTGAAAGTCACGGAGGGATTTAATTTGTTTCCAAACTTTTATAATGGTCTTAAGCAACATTCTGTCTTTTTCTTGTTCAGCATCACGAAGTCTTCTGGTTTGCCTAGAAACATACATACATGTGCACAAAATCAATCAGAATTTTATAACTCAGTGGAACAACAGAGTGAAAATGTGCAATACCAAAAGCCAAGTGATGTGGGTTTCAATATGACTGATGGCTGCAGTGGTTTAAATCCAAGAAGCATAAAATCCGGGCTTGAAGATGGCAGGATTTCCTTCTGTACTCCAGTCTCTTGCATTTTGGACAATCTGACTTCAATTACAGCTCATTCTCCAGAGATCCCAAAGTTTTCTGAAATGCTTATTACAGCTGTACATCATTAAAAACATTTTAAAGTCAATACATGTAAACAACAGCCCAGGAAACCTACGCTGCTGCTATGAAGTAATGCTTAAAACATATTTTGTAATGTACAATGTAATAAACTTAACATGCTTCTAGCTCCAGTAAAATGGGCTTGCACAGATGAAGTAATTTAAGTCCTCTGACAGCCCTACAAGATTCTTAACACAAACAAAATTAACAGGGCTCTTTTTTTTTTTTTTGGCCTCAGAATTGGTATTTCACATTTTCAGCCTCTCATCTGTTTGTAAAAGAGCTATTCATTAGCACTTTTAATGACCATAACACATTTCCCATGTAAATGTCTATGCAGCAAAAGCACAGACTGTTTCCAGTACCAGTTTCCAATACCATCTTGGTAGCTAAACATGCCTAGTAAAAAGAATGTGATTGAGAAAAACCTCAAAACAACAACAGAAGATGTAAGTTAACACATTACTACTTCTAATATTCAGAGTATGTGGAAAACAGGGAGGGTGAGTCAGAGCTGAAAGAAGAAATACATCCTACATTATTTAAAAGCATAAACAAATTTAGTAAAAACAATAAATAAAGAAGAAATATAGACTTTCCAGAAAGGAATACTCCAATTCATCAGCTAGCAGTTTGAGCGTTACTTATCCATATAGCTTAACAACCTTTTCTTCTTTGTCTACCAGATGAAGCTAGAAGATGAAGCTTAAATACACGAGGAACATACAGATCAGTAATTACACTTAGCTAATGTATTCAATTTGGAAGCAGTATCTTTCAGTAGAGAATCACCTCTGCTAAAACACATCAGCCAGAAGAGCCTTGAAACCTGCAATCCACAGTGTAAGTTGGCTTCCTCCTCCACAAATGAGGTCAGGAGGGCTGAAATTGCTAATTTGCAAGTATCTTCTGTATTCAGATGACATTTCTTCCTCAAACCAATGGAAAACTACAACTCTGATCGTCAGACAGCAAAGAGTACATATCAGTTATGTTGTTGGTGGGTGGAGGAAGCAATTAGATGATTTTCCATGCTACACTCTCTTCACATCTGTAATTTCTCATGAGCATACTACACTGACTATCGGGGAAATGCAGTGTTAAAAGAGAGACAAGGCAGGTCAGATGTTTTTACCAATATATGCAGTCCAAATTAGTATTAAGCATCATGACAGTAAAAATTCCTGAAATCATCTGAGCCTCATACGTATAACAGTTTCCAAGAACAGAGCTGGAGCCAGAAAGAATTACAGATATGAAAAGCCCTACAATAATCCCAGCCAAACTCATCTCACATTACTTACACAGCTCTGATATCACTGATTTCAACTGAGGTTCTCCCAGTTCATTATAATGTGACACTAAACTAAATCACTCAAGGCTTAGAAAAACATTAAGAAACTCAGAAGGAATATTTTACCTAATCAACCTTGATCAACCTTGATCAACCATCAAGCAAGTCCCAGAGTTGGTGCCAAAATCCAAGAATCTCATTCCTACAGTGAACCTTCTCATTACTATTCTCATGTTTTTCCTGGTGAGAGATCCTGCCTCCAAGGCATTGTGTGGTAACTGCATACCTCCTGCTCCTAGTCCTCTAGCAGATGTGTTAAGAAAATACTAATAAAAGCAATTCCTTTTTCAATGGAAGGAAGACTTTGTCCATCAGTATAAAATCATGTTATAAATTCTCTATGGCCTGTGCAGATACTAATATATTACAAGACAGAGTGCTTGAAGGATGAAAATCTGAAGAAGCAATTTCCAAACTAAGAGTAGTGAGTGGATGAGTAAGTGTAAGCAAACGTAAATTTCAAGGCTGAAAGTAGAATTGTTATTAAAAAAAAAAAATTTCTTAAAATATTGTATTATTGTGTAACCTATGACATAATCTAAGCTTCTGTTTATTTAATATATTACTGCCTACTTTCAGATTGTGAAAAGCTGATAGATTTTTATTAAGTATCTACTAGTTCAAAGGCTGCTCAGCACAGATCTCCAAAATAATTTGATTTTTAGCATACTGATTATACTTACAGTTCACCACTGTCCATCTGCCAAAAATAATACTAACTTTCACTGCCAAGCCAAGAACTGTATATTTTTGCTACACATGTACTGTCCAAGAAAAATAACTGCAATTTTGTAAAACAAAATTCTACCATTTTATGTATATTAACCCATTGGCAAAAATATGGCCAAAATACCTAAGAATGGGAAGAGAATCAAGAACACTTATGTAATGAGGAAGACAACGGAAAAAGCCCAACGTTTTGGTCTGTTCAGAAAATTATGCCACCTGCATTGTTGTGAAAGCTTCATGCATCCCACTGGGGTCTATTGAAAGCTCAACTGAATTTTAATTGTGCAAAACACACCAGTAAATAGTGGCTACATAATAAATAAAATGCAACCAGATTAGACCCTTTCTGAATCAAGATTTCAGCCTGAACTGTATTTTCTTAATAATTTTTCTTACTCAACCAATCAGTAAGAACTCTTAACCCCTGAAAATTCTTCTAGAGCAATTTACAGCAGAATTTAAAGGTCTGACATGAATCATATTTTGTACCAGCATGGAAAGCAAAAAAAGGAATGCAGTTTTAAAAAACAGTGATTTAATGATCCATACCTACCTGATCTCAATTTTGTATTCAGGTATGCTCTGTTGTGCCACAGGTCTAGGAACACCAGCATCACCACTATCTATGCCAGATTGCACGGCATTCCTCAAAACATGCAGCTTAAACAAACACACAAATAACAAATAGTTTGACATTTTTAAGGCATACAGTATAATGCATCTTGACATAAATGAGCTAGTTATTATGTAACTGAAAATTCTGACTTGTCTGGATTCCATATTCACAGGTTTTTGCCATGTCTGTGAGGTGCTGATTCTTCAAGATGAAATTCTAATTAGGATCCCTGGATGTATGAGGGAAATATTAACTTCATCACTGTGACAGATCTAAACAATAAGAAAAGACCATCTGGGGATTATTCCGAAAGCTCAGGAATTTAAGGGGCAAAAAAAAGCCCCACAAAAATCCACCTTTTATAAAAGATTTTTTGAGGACTAGGAAAAGCCACTAGAGGTAACCCTAGAAAAATCAATAAACAACAAAAATGAGTGGATTGGGATTTGATGATTGCATTAAGGCAGCTGGTTACCTTGCAACAAAGCACCTACACATAAAATAGCATGTAACAACTGGGAGATGTTCTGCTCTAAGAGAACTGCTCTAAGGATGAGACAGAACTGGGAACAATGGTACAGTTCAAATGGACTTTTGAAGCCATACTGTCAAGAGGCCACCACTTCAACTAGGGTTTGAAAATAGGCATCAGATGATTACATGGAGGACAGACACCTAGTTTAGGAGAACTGAAAAATACACATGGCTGTGAAGACTGTAGAATGAGAATGTAGAGGACTGGCTGGAAGAAAATAAGGAACAGCAGTGGGAAATAAAGGAGCAAAGATTTTTGAAACAAATCTATCAAACTGGAGAGGTAACTGGAGAGCAAGAAACATACAGCTGAAAACATGGAAGGGCAACTACAAAATGAAACTCGCTGGTATAAAAAAGAAATTGAAAGAAATTTTGAAAGAAAGAGCAACGGAGCCCATGGAAAGCTGCTGGTGCCATCTAGGGCACAGAGAGCATGTTTATAAAAGGAGACAGGAAGCGAAGTTTCTTTACCCTGCCAAAATGAGGACTGAAAGATGATGCATTTTAAGATACAAAGAAAGAGCAAGAATCAGAAGTGGATAAGGAGACATGGTGGGAGGGAGGCGAAGAGGGAAGAAGGGCTTAAGAACTATCTGGCTGCAACAATCTGGCCATTAAGGATGGACACCTCGTTAGACTAGAGAGGTGATAAGACTCTTAGAGGAGACAAGTTTTAAAACCACCTGTCAGTAGCAGAATGGAAGCTAAAATATCTTATTGTTAAAATCCTTTTATGGAAAATACATTATGCAGTTGCCCACAATACTGACAATGTATTGTGGAAACACTCAAAGTCCCTTGGACAAATAGATTCCTGTGATGCAGGCATGGAGAAGCCAAATGTTTCTTTCACTGTTTCATGTTAAATTAAAGACAATCCTTCACAAGTAATGACAGACTAAAGTATACCAAAGAATTATTCTGAGACACTCTATGAAGTATTTGTCCATCATCAGAACTATATCTAATGCTTTATACCAGAATTCAGAACTATCTGTACAGCAGCTACTATACTGACACTCAATACACTAATATAAAAACAACTTGCATGCAATTATTGTTTTTCCCTTATAATAGTCCTTTAAGGTAGAAAATCATCACCACCTTAAATTTATGGAAATCTCAATTTATATGTACTTAATAATTAAAGTAATTTTTAACATACCAGCCCTACTACATAGGACTATGTTGTCTGGCTGGATACCAGTAATGAGTGGTGTCCCTCAGGGATTGGTGTTGGGACCGGTCTTGTTCAACATCTTTGTTGGTGACATGGACAGTGGGATTG
>JAVHNF010003380.1:35650-46280 GCA_034783455.1 Micropsitta finschii | reverse complement strand
GGGGGTTGGACTAGATGATCTTTTGAGGTCCCTTCCAACCCTTGGGATTCTGTGATTCTGTGATTCTGTGTGATCTCTAATTTTTTGTTGTGACCTGATAGGTTCTTTTGTTGACTGGGTACAGTTAATAAACATAGAAGGTGGTGTAAAACTGCGTGCTTATTCAGAATACTGCAGTACAGAAGGGTTTTTTCCCCACTGGTAATACTCTACACAGCACTGCCCTACAGGAGTCAGTTGTCTGATTTATATTGTCTCTGTATACAGAAGCATCTAGGTGCGAATTTTTGGCTTTTTTCCTTGTGCCTGATCCTTGGTGGCTTCTCTAAATGTTGTGCCCTTTTTTTTTTAGTATTAAAAATTCCTTACAGGAGTATTGCAGTGCATTAACCAGCAGCTTTGGGAGGGAAATGCCTGATCTTCTGCAAGGCCGTTCTCTTGGTCAGGAAGCAAAGGACTTAAAGGACTTTAATTAAACATGCACGTCTTCTGAAAGATCTGCAGTAATTGAGAGCTGAGAACAAGAAGCTGGTTAATGGTGTCTCTGGGTCAGGCTCTGAGCCTTAGAAGTCTGATGCTGCAAAGCTTGTCTCAAGAGACGGGGCAGGGAAAGCCGGTGCCTGTTTATCTCTCTGACAAGAGAGACCCTACAGGAATTGGAAGGAGTGGTATCTTTACACAGCGTCTCGCCCACCCCTGTCTTTTAGGGGGAATACCTCTGCCTAAAGATGCATTTTAAATCCATTATATTAGTGGTTCCGCTGCTGTTCCTTTACTTCAGCTACAGAATCTTCCTCATGTAGGTACTTCTAAGATTATGGATTGCTGCTGTGCTGTGTCATGGTGGGGTAGTGTGTCCCAAGAGTCACCATGGTGGTGGTGTGATCTGCTCTGCTTGTCCTGTCACTACTGCTCCATAGGGAGGCTTTGGGGATGCTTTTGCAGTGCCTGCTGTGGGTGATCCATACAGGACCAGTGCGCAGAGACTGTGAAATTAGGGTGACCTGCACTGGCCATTTTCTGTGCCAGTGCTTCAGAGGAGGAGTTAATTTATGGAGACTCACACATTCGTATGAGCCTCTTTAACTGGAGTAGCTAAGGTTTTTCAAAATAACTATTTTATAGTTGATGGGAAGGGTTGTTTTTGTGAAATTACCCCTCTTCTGTGTCTGCGAGTGACGTGGGTCATTGCACCTTGCTTCTGAAATGTTCTGCAAATTCTTGTTTTCTCTACAGCCCTAATTACTGACCATTAAAACCTCTCTGATCCAGACTGAGTAGTAATGGAGATAGATGGAGGGGCTAAGTCTCACTGGAAGTGCTTCAGAGATTGTGGAAGGCATCAGGTTGCTTCAGTACATTAAGACTAACCAAGAATGAAGATCAGAGTTGTTTAAAAGAAAAGATTAAATAAACTTCTGAGTGTTAGAAGGTGCTAAACATAAACACAAGCAGAGTGGGCTATCTGCGTTACAATGCTTTGGTATCACAATGATTGAAAACATCAGATTTTTATTACTGGACACTACCTAAATCAAGTGGACAGATTTTGTGACACCTTGAATGTGGCTGTCATCATCATGTGTCACAGGTATGATTGCTCTGTCCCCTGCCTCACATGCTGGGCTGTCCGCAATGCTGGTGTACTGCTAAAAAAAGTTTTAAACCAAAACAATCCACAAAGAAAACCCCAAAACCAAACAAGTGGGGGTGATTTCTGACAGAAAGGCGAAGAAAGGTTTTAAGAACCGTGTGGAAGGACTTGGCTCTGCCTTCCGCTGGCAGAACATTTGTGAACTCCAGGGCTTTTTGAAACCCTGAAGAATTATATTTTTCCCTGCTAAAGGGATTACTGGAATTAGAAAGTTTTATCCCTCACCCCTTGAGGTTCCAAGTATAAAAGCATTACCTTAGGGATACACGTGCCCATCTCTGATTGAAAACATCAGGGCACAAAATTCCTAATACATTGGAGACTGATGCTTAATTGAGGAATTAGGGATGCCAGAAAAGGGCTTTCTCTGGGGCCATGTTAAGTGTGACCAAATACAGTTTCAGGATCTCAGACAGAAGCATCGGAGTTGCTAATTGCACTGGGGGTGTTTTCGAAGTGGCGTATGAGACTTGAGACACTTAGGCTGATTGCTCTGTCATTCAGCCAGCCCTAGCAAACTTCTGCATTATCTTAGAGGGATGCCAGTAACTCATAGGTGACCTCTATTATTAATACATGGGGGAACACTCCTGTGACCTCAGTGTTTCAAAAGTGTTGACTCATCTTTTCTGTTTGTTGATGCAAAAATCAATTTAAGTTGTGGTGGTTTTCCTACAACAGGTGAACAGATGCGGCTTCTTTCCATCTTGCTTTTGTTGTCTTCATGCAGTTTGCCTCATCTCCATATTGAAAGCAGATTAAGAGACTGGAACTTCTAATGGCTTTTACAATGAGTCATAATTGCATGTCTAGACTCCTTAGACAGTTTTTACATTTTCTCACTAGCATGTAGGATGAGTTTCTCTCTGGTATACTAGTTATACAGTCAATCCAAGCATAATAGTGTTTCTCTTAGAAGAGTTTTAAGAGCTTGTGTTAAAGCTATATCTTAATGTGTCTGTACTGAAACCTTCATGATCCCTTCTCAGGTCCTATCTTTAGAAAGCTCTTTCATCACATATTTACATAGTCAACTTCCATATTTATTTTTTACTTTATTTTGGGGGGGATGGAGAGAGACCAGATTAGCAACCTTGAATCTGCCCCCCAAACCAAAATCTTATTCATATATATATATATATATATATATCTCAATATCTCATTTTTCTTCTGAAGTGTACAGATATTTATATAAAATGTGATTCACTTGCATGTTGCTCTTGCTAACAGGTGGAAGGCTTCTTAGCGGTGTACTAGCAGTGACAAACCTTTCCAGAAGTGACCAACATCATGGAGTTAATAATATAAACTGCTGTGTGGCTTCCCAACTCTGGTGGGCTGGCTACAGCCTTTTAGAAGAGAGAAAGCGAGTGTGTTAGGTAGGGTTCATCTAATGAAATCATCTAGCTGCCAGACACAGAGAAAAGTGAAATCTCTAGCTTGATAAAGTTCTGAACAGTGCCACCTGATGCCATTTGCAATGTATCTGCTGGTAATGTGTAGGGACACAACCTGGAGGTGGTTACTTCAAGTGAAAATTTGGTGGTGATGGGGGCAGCACTTCTCTACCGGCTCACAGTCGTGTTTACCCGTGGATCTGCTCATGAGCTGCAATTGCTGAGCCACCTCCTATGTAAGGGCTGTAGCTTGCAGCTAAGGTATTTCTGTGCAGGATGATCCCGTGAGCATCCTGCCGTGGGGAAGCGTGAGGTCAGGACCATGTGGAAGATGCCGGTGTTGAGGGCTGTGCAGGGGATGCTGTTGGCAGCAGTACCTGACAGTGGATTTCAGGGACTCGCAGGGTAAATTTGCCTGCTGTAATGAGGCAAATTTTAAATTAAATGGTTCAGTAACTGCAGTTTATTATTTTTCATCTCAGAACTAATTTCCAGTGAATGCAATGATGGCTGTCTTTAACTACAGCTGTAGAAAACCCAAAATGGATGCATTGGTGCCCTTTAACGGAATATACTTAATTTCCCTGGAGAAAACACTGATCCAGTCTCTTGAATATCTTTGTCAGTGTGGCTGCTACCCTTATTAGTTTGAGTGGATTTCTGATCTGCAGCAAATGTAGTTGAGCTATCATTATAGCCTTCATCTTAGTAAAAAAGTTAAACTTCATTTCTTGATACTTGTTCCAACAAATTGTTTGGTTTAAGGGCTGGGTACTGTAACAGTTACAATGTCTGAAATGTTTGCTATGATTTGCTAATTCACTAAGACTTTCTAAAATCTTCTCATTTCCAGGGTTGCGTACAGAATTATGTTGTGAAGAACTACTTCTACTACTACCTGTTCAAGTTTTCAGCAGCTTTGGGTGAAGAGATTTTTTATATCACTTTCCTTCCATTTACTTACTGGAACATAGATCCTTCTGTGTCTAGAAGGATGATAATTATTTGGTCGGTAAGTATTTCTATAGCTTACTTGAATGTACGGTTGTTAGTTCTGTAACAGTAGCAAATGACAATGTAAAAATAAGAGCTCTTTAAACAACAAAAAAACACAGCCCAACACTATTTATATGTGTAATTTGCATGTCCAGGAAGTGGAGGCATTGCAACACAGAGAGGAGGTGAGAGGCAGTAGGTAGTAGAGAGTGTCTGTTTATCTCTGTTACATCTTAAACTGCCTTATTTTTTCAGCCCAATAACTGATTGAGATGCTTTCGATAGGGCTTGCACAGAACACTTGAGAAAACACCTCCTTCCCAATGTGTCATGGTGTTTAAAGAAACACGTTTCATCACTTCAGGGAATCTTTCTTTTACACCAGTTCATTCTGCATAACCTCTTCATATAATTCTGGTTTTATTGAAATTAGTATAAAACTAATGGGAAGGCTGCAGTGGAATAAGGGGATGCATAGGCTGCAGTCACTAGAGGAGAAGAAAAGTATCAGATTCTCTGTTGAAGGCTAAGACTTAAAAGCATTGATTTTGGTTACTATGAAAACATTCTCAAATTAACTGGCTTCAGCAGTGCTTCAGCCTTCAGAGATGTGGTTTGGGGTATCAAGAATAATGTATTTCCATTCTGCCACTGAAAACCAGTAGATAACCAGGCATTTCAGCCTGGGAATGGGTGTTGTTTTGTCACTGCTGTTGCTCATCTTGGTATTGATCAGGTCTTTGCTGCCCAAGTAAGTGCATGTATGGAGCATCTCTGGCAGATGGCAGACTCTGGAGGTTTAGCTGTCAATCTGCATTGATTTAAGAAATGGAAGCTTGGTAAAAACTTAGACGTGATGTATAGCTTTGTTTCTTTACAGTGAAGCTTCTCCTTAACTTAGTCAATTCTGGTTCATAATATACTGTCTTTTGTCCAAATAATATGATGAGAAATAACAAAAGCAATTTGAATTGGGTCCTACACTTCAAATGCACCGGGCCTTGTACAGGAGGCATCAGTTGTTCTGTGCCAGTAACCCTAGTCAATACATTTTATAAAGAGAACATGAAAAATAACTTGCAGTTGAAATTCTGAAGTGGGTGGACACTGTATAATTAGAGCTGGGTTTTGGCCAGGAGTACACCTACTGCTTCTGGAAATGTGCCACAGAAGATGATAATTGGTAGTCACTGCCTTCTGGATTTGCATATTGCTCAAATCCTGACTCTTTAGAGCTCCTTGCCATGCCTTTCTTCAGACTTGTCTTGCCTTTGCATTGCAAGGAGTCCATCCAAGTACTGGCTAGATCTAGTCTGGTTTAATTAGAGTATTCAACCATGTGATATGACGATTATTAATTTTCCAGTTACTGAGGGAGTTGTGGAGTTGCATTTTACACTGAAAAGGAGGGAAAGGAAACGCTGATTTGAATACAGAGACTTGTGACAATCTGTAGTTTTAAAAACGTTTTAATTATACGTAATTGCAAAATGGCTAAAAATGTCTATGCAGGCTATGTGTTAATGTTATGGCAAGATCAGCTGGGTGGCTTATCTGCTAGCAAGAAGGCTGTGAAGAGGAATCAGCCTTCATGGTGCTGTGAGTGGTGTCGGTCTGTCTTAGACACCTTGGTCATGTATGTAACAGCAGAATCGGCTTAGCTGCATGGGAAATGCCAGCAATTCAATGTGCAAAGCTGTGCTTTTATCTTACTGGAAGGATGCCTGTCTGGTGACATCGTGGTGTGCAGGGGTGCAGATCTGCAGGCTATCTGCCATTCGGAGAAGAAATGCTGCTGCTTCTGAATGGATGATGATGTGGGGCTGTGTTAGCTAAAAGTAAAAATCCAGGCAGCCAGACAAAATCCAGTCTCCAAGACAAAGCTGCCAGTAGAAGGCTGGAAAGAGCATGAAAAGGCAAGTGCAGTACCTAGGACAGGTCCGCAGAAGGCCCTTATCTAGCTGGGGAAAGGAGTAGGTACCAAGTGGAGGACCTTAAGGAGAAGGTAGTAGTACTTCCCTTTTAGCACAGTTTGGGATGAGGAGAGGTTGTTAGTGAAGCTTTCCAGGGAGATAGATAGTGGACCAGCAATGGCCTTTCTGTGAGCCTGGCGCAAAGCGCATGGGTACATCAGGAATGTGTGCTGGTAAAACACAGTTGGCAGGGATGACTGTGACAAAGGGCGTAAGACCATGGGAGAAATGGGATTAGCCTTGAGCAGTGGAGAAACAGAAGTACTGTGGTACTTTGTGCTACTGGGGACTTAAACCCGTGAGTTTCTGCTGCAAGCTGGGAGTCAGCGTGCCAGGATGAATCGGGAGAGTTTCTTCCCTTAAAATTTAAAGCAGTATTAGTGCTGTTTACATCCTGCCATCTTATCTGTAATAGTTTATGCAGAGCCAGTCACCCACATTTGAGAAAGATAAATTTGAACTGGAGCAGGGCCAGGAATGACTGGGGAACTGGTTATTTTCTGAGCAGAGACTGAAAGCTTAAGTAAGTCCCTGACAAAATGAAGTTGGAGAGAGAATGGGGCTGGCTGTAAACACCACAAGAAGAAAGGAGCTTCTTAAATAAAAATACAGTCACAAAAAGGAACATGCAAGGCAGTCATAAATAGGCTAACTTAAACCCAAAGGTTGTGAAATATCTTTAGCATGGTGAAAGGCAGCAAGAAAGATTATGAAGAGAGTTTATTTCAGTGGCAGCAGCAGAAGGGTGGACTTGGTGTCCTGGGATGTCTTGTCCAGTCCCAGGTCTCCAAAACCTCATGCATTTCTGTTTAGCTGTCTGGCTGTGGCAAATGCTGGCTGCGGTTACATCCAGATGCTTTGGCAGTTTAAAGCACCATGCCGTGCTTCCACAGCACCTTTCCTCTGAGGATTCACAGTATATACGTAGGCTTTACTTTCCGTTTATGGATAGATGAGAGAAATAACTGCCTGAAACCTCTGAGCCAAGATGCTGGGTCAGTGCTGAAGGTACCCTGCTGTCTTTGCTTCTGTTCTCCAGCAATTTGAAGTAAACACTTGTGAATCTGTTCCGGCGAGGCTTTGGTGCCTCTGACTCTTGTTGCTTCAGGCAGGAACTGCAAAGATGGAAATAATTTCACATGAACCAGCCCCAGAATATACTTTAAATTTGCTGCACATCTGTGCTTGAGAGGTGAAAGCTCAGTTTGGTTTTGATTCCTTAGGGCTGAAAGCTTTATTTTGGTGTATAATTTCAGAGGTAATGTAGAGACCTGATAAAAAACAGTTACAGTTTCTGCTTGCTTTTCAGCACGCTTGGAAATGTTTTTCTGGTCATATTTTTCAGGGTACGTGGATGTAAAATGTATCCATGCCTCTTTTGAGCCTATAAAACTTTAATTTACACAACATAAGTAACAGCTGTCCTCCATGGACTTTGTTAAGGCAGGTATGGAAGCTGTCAGTGTTTGACTACACTAAGCTGCTGACTTGGGGTGAAGGAGGCATCTCTGAAGGGAAGCAGAGATTTGGTTGCTGGTGGTGCCAGGCAGGTACCCACTGGGCTGCATGTGCCCCTCTGGGCACCTCAGGTGACTCTGGATGCAGACATCTTCAAGTCCTGGGTCTAAATACACGGTCTAAATCCACGGTTATAGGATTCCCCTTCCTGCCTTTCAGAGGAATGGTTTTCCAAATGCTGTCGGCATTTAATTATTTGGGAATGATGAGCTCTGAACTCTCGCTTTCAGAATAACTGGGAGTTAACCAACAGGAATATATCTATAATCATGATGCCACTGGCATTAGTGTGTGGTGATTGGATCCCTGGGTGCTGCTTTGAAAAGCACAAATCTACAGCAAACTTTGGGTTTAGTGATTCTGAAGCGTTTGTTAATTCTCATGTGTGTGTGTGTTGGTTTTTTGTGCCTTCGCAACATTTTACCAAAATGTTTTTGTACTATTTTTTGGCAACATTTCACCAAAACAAGCTTGGAACAGCTGATAAACACAGTCACTCAAAAGCCAGACTCTTTAAAGTGCCATATATTGCACTGCATAAGAACAGGTAAGACTATATTCAGGCATGTAAGTAAGTATAAAATTGTCAGAATACAAGATTAATTGGTCCATAAAAGAAAATGTTGACAAAGTGTTGATTGGAAGAGGATCTTGTATGTGCTGGTGCCTGTATTCTGCCCTTGAAGAAGAAGTGCCAGTGGGGCTTTTATAACTGAGCCCATCTGGGAATAATTTTGGGTGGAGTTTTATTTGGAAACCTTTGTGTTTCACTAGAACCACCAGGTGTAACTGTTTTCCATTTTTAGGTGTTAAATGCATAGGCTGGATGTGGGTCTGAGCAACCTGATCTAGCAGTTGGACTAGATGAGCTTTGAAGGTCCTTTTCAACCCAAACTATTCTATGATAAATGAGACCAATGTGGTGCTACCAGGAGACTGGGCCCAAATTTCTCTTATTTAAAGACATCGTAAGAGGGACAACCACACAGCTTTTGTTTGAAGACTTCCTTTAAAGACAGAGTGAATGTCCTAGGACACTGGTTGGCTGTACTTCTGGAGGTTCTCTTGATCTTGTTATAGTTTTGTGTTTCTGAAGTCTGACTTGAGAGAGCTGAAGTCCTCTGTGCTGGTTTTGGTTGGGGTAGAATTTACTTTCTTCATAGTAGTTAGTATAGAGTATGGCTTGGATCTGTGCTGGAAACAGTGTTGATAATAAGGGATGTTTTAGTTATTGCTGAGCAGCACTTACACAAAGTAAAGGCCTTTTCTGCTGCTCACACCACCCCTAAGCAGGCTGAGGGTGCACAAGGAGTTGGGAGTGGACACAACCAGGACAGCTGACCCCAACTGACCAAAGGGGTATTCCATACCATATGGTGTACTCAGTATATAAAGCTGGGGGAAAAAGAAGGAAGGGGGATGCTGGGAGTGATGGCGTTTCTCTTCCCAAGTCACCATTATGTGTGACGGAGCCCTGTTTTCCTGGAGATGGCTGAACAGCTTGCACAAGATTGATGTATTTTCTGGAAAACAATAACTGCACTGCAGATGGCAGGTCCCTGAGCCCTCCTAGCCAGCCACCCTCTCCCATAAGGCCCATGTACCTCAAGGAGGTGCCCAGCCTCATGGCTGCCATTGGCATCTCTTCATGCAGGGAAGCGATGGAGAGCAGGATGCAATCAGCTGGGGCTCTGCTGCTCTGTCGGGCTTCATCCTGTTGCTGCCGGTGTGAAAGGCCTGCAGTGCTGCTCAGTGACTTTTGTGGTGTTTTTTCCAATAGTGAGAGACCAAGCCTTAGTTCTTGGCATTGACTTGGGAGTAAGAGGAGTATCTCCATGAGAATATTCTCTTCCTTGTCCTGGTACTCTTTGTGCGAGGGGCACGGCCACAGCTACTATCTGTTGCAGTGTGTATCTGCTCATTTAAGCCTTGGCTGGAGAATGCTGAGAACAGAAACTCTGAACAGTGCTGACTGGATGCTTGGCTTAATTTCTGTATGGTGAATTAGTCATACCTGCCTTGGTAACCATCAATAGTCTTTGCTTCTTCTGGGCTAATCTGCAAATGCCAGTTTATTAATAGTGCGTCTTTACTTTTTTTCCCCCTCTTTCCAGTGCTCCCAATATTCTCTGTCGCTACTGTCAGCACACAGTGGTTATGATAAAAACAAAAGCAGTGTCATTTTCAAACTGTAAATTTCCTCTCTGGGAAGATGACAAATGCAATTGCAGGTCAGGATTTCTAGAGCCAGGTTATAGAATTTCTATCTGGGAGCCAAACCAGCAGAGTCAAAGTCAGGCTGCCACACCGTGTCTCAGGGAAGATGTCACCAATGCTATTTGACCCCGTGTCTTCTCTAGAATTTCATCTTGTCCTTTTAGCAGATCAATAGTGCAGATGGGAGAGCTGCGAAATCAGAAGTTGAAAATAAATATGCTCTGGTTCACCTTTGTTAACCAAAATGTTTCAAAATACATAAAGAATTGCTTCTCCTGACCTTTGCATGCCTATGGGGTGGACTGGTGTGTCCCTCCCTGTGTGGAGACTGTAGCATAGGAGGAATGATGTGGGATGTGCCACACAACACATCTGCAGCACTGGGCCTGTTTCCTAAATCCTGCCAGGCGTGGGGTCCAGGCAGCTGTCACGGAAATGTTCCATGGGGAAAATTGTGCCCTGATGCACTGGTCCTGTACCTCTGCATACGAAGCTGGCTTGGCTGTGTTTGTCTATCTGCCTTCATACATGCCTACACCATGGCGGTACCTCTGCATGCAGTGCTCTTGTTTCCTGCTGCAGAAGTGCTGCCCACAGTGACTGCAAGTGTAGTGAGGGGAAACCACTGAAAAATGCCAGGCAACACCTGCAGGTGAGCAAACCCAGTTCTTAGGTTGTTGAAGCAACACCAAAGTTATACAAATGTCAAGGAGCCAGCTCACTTGATAGGACTCACAGGGAGGGGAACAGCCCCTCAGCCCAGAACAATTCCAGGGATGGGGCAGCCACAACTTGTCCAGGCAACCTGTTGGATGGGGCTTGGAACAACCTGGTCTAGTGGAAGATGTCCCTGCCCGTGGCAAGGGGGTTGGAAC
>JAVHNF010003369.1:33896-45023 GCA_034783455.1 Micropsitta finschii | reverse complement strand
GGTTCAAGCACTTTGTATATCATTGCTTTTTCACATCTTGAGACTGTGTTTTTTAATGAGTTTAGATTATTAACTTTTGTCTTGGGTTTTCTGGTATTTTCCAGATTTTGTTATGTGTGTTGAAGGTGAATACAATTCAGTGCTCATTCAGACCCAGGGCTGGAGGTTGTCTTTCCCTTAGCCCCTGCACATAGGATGTAGGTTCTCATCTGCTTGGTGTAAGCCACTTAGTTAAATACCCAGTGCGTATGGCTGGAGCTGGTTGAACTTGGGCTGAAGCCAATTGGAGTTTGCTTGCAGACTGTCTGGAGGGGGTGATGATTTCCAGCTAGAGAATTGGTGTCAAGCAGCTGGAGGAGAATAGCCTTGTAGCTGTGTCTAGCACAACTGCGTGTCTGTGCCTTTGTGTCTGTGGTGTTCACTGCGGGGCTTTGATAGCCTGCCTTTGCCTCCATTCTGAGCACTGAACGTTGTGGGGCAGAAGTGATGTGTTTTAGATGGTATCTAAAGAGAGGAAAGTCTGTGTTCTTTATCTGTTACTGAAGGTCTGTATGGGCTTAGCTCTAACCGTCAGTGATTCCCCCCCTTCACTCATCCGCATACGTATTCTTAGGTTTGCAATGAAAGGATTCAAGCAAAATTTTTATCTTTATTTAAAACTGGTTGCACCAAACTCTAGCAGAATTCCACATAACACAGGAGCTCAGCCAGGCAATCAGCAGGCACCTTTTTCAGTCAGACCTCTCCCTGTCTGCAGAAAACCTGTTTCTCCATATTCCAAAGCGGACTCACTGTACATCACTGTACACTGCGCCGTGTGCCCTACTGCTCATCTTCGCTTCTATCCCAAAAGAAGTATTATACTGTTTTCATTGGAAGTCCAATATGTAATCAAATGCCAGTTTCTATTTGCTGTAGATCAGGTTTTAAGTCCCTTTTGCTGAAGGATTAAAAAGCTGCAGTTAAATATCTCAGGCCGGTGAGTTCATTGCGCTGGATGTGCAGAAGCACTACTTAAAAGCATCATGCAGAAGTAAAAGGGAGGTAGCTCTGAATTAAATTAACCTGCATTATGCATATTGCTCCTCATTTACAGGTATTTTCTGTAGGTGACATGGTACCGTCCAAATAATATCATTTTAGGTTTAGGGTTCTTTAGGTGGGTAATTATATCTTTAATTTCTAGGCTGCCAAACACCACCTCCATCCTCTGTGTTATAGAGCACTAAAGACTTCTTTTGGCATTCTGCAGGTGTTTCCTAGTTAAGCTCTAGATCCATAAAGCTCCTTGCGTGCTGATTGCTGCATTGTTTGACACCTATTCAACCCTGATGGCTGGCAATCACAGAACTGATGAGAGTGGGAAGGCTGATCACATTGTTGCTAGCCTCCATCAATCCTGTGCTTAAAACCTGTATTCCTTGTGTTAACTGTCTTAGCTTCTTTTTCGTTGGGCTCTGGTCATCCACAGAAGTTATTTCTCCTAAATATAGTTTAATGCTCTTTAGTAAGTAATCCATGTGCCTGTTCTTGCAGTGTTTTTTATTTCCTTATCTGGTGGGACAGTGGCACAACTTCTGTAGGTTTTCCTTTGGAGCATCCATGTGTCTGTCAAATACTTTCTGCTATTGACCATTGTTTTGGTCAATAGTGCTGGTTTTCCTGAGCAGCTTTATGACCCACATGCAACTGTACTGCTCTGCATGGAAATTTAATAGATTGAATGGAGGGAATGGTGTTTCTTGGTTTCTTTCATGACTTGTCCTTCATTCTTGGACTGCTTAAAACATTTCAAGAACTGAAGGACTCACTGTTTTGTATCTGTTTTCTTGCAAATATTATCCCAAAGTTTGTGAGATTTCTTCTGCATTCATTGAGGAAGTGAGTGTTGTGATTCTTTGATTGAAAATAATGCTTCGTGTCATGTTTTCATCTCTGCCAAAGCACATATCTGCAACCAAAGAGTCAGAGCTCTAAAACTTTCTGAGCTTGCAAAGTATTTAAGGTTTACTACCTAAAATCTCTCTGCAACTCTGCCTTCTATAGGTATAGCGCATTATAACACAGGCTAGTTAATTTTGTTCATTGGGATAATGTTTTTAGACTAAGGTTCTGAATTATGAATTGTATTTACCCTCTTTTTTTAAGCAAGGTACAGGACATGCTTTTGACACTGTCCCATGGGCCTCATGCACGATTCTTTCTACAAGTCCATTGCACTGCAGTGATAGCGGGACTGTAATTCTACAGCTGTTTAAGTATGATGGACAGTGATCACACTTGCATTCTGTTTTCAGCTTAATTTCCTTTATTTACATTTTTACTATATATTTAGTGTATTGATGTAGTGTAGGTTTATTATAGATAAACCAATATAGTACTGTATTTTGAATCACATACTTTGCTGTATCCAAGATGACAAGCCTTTTAATGTGAATTTAAGCATAGTGTAGCTGGCACTTTGCATATTACTTTCCATGGTGGTTGGTCTGCTTACTAGTGGAATAAATATACAGTATTGCTTGGAAAATCACTGTGATAAATAGAAATGATTTCTCATTTAGAAATGAAAAAAGAAATAAACAGAAAACTTCATCTGTAGGTAACTGGAACTTGGTTTTGATGTGATTGACACCAATGTTATTTGGCCAAGCACTGCATTGAAGACTCATTGGTTTTGTTAACTGCAGTCTCTAAGGGATAAATGCAGATAACTGAGCACCGATCAGGTTTGGGTCTGACTGTAATACACAGAACTGGAAAAAGATAACAGTCTCAGTAAAGAAAGCAGATTTCTTACATCACATAGTGGGGTTTATGGAATAGCTATGCAGAGGAAAAATTCTCATTACACTGAGAACGATGTGTGCTAAGTTTTTGAAAGGGATGGAACTAATATGGTTACTTTTGGTAGCAGGAGGCTAGACTTGATGAATTGGAAGATTTCTTTAAGTCCTGCATTCATGAATTTTAAGATACATGTATATGTATATATAACTACTATATATAGATATACAGTGTCACATAAGAGGTACTGTGGAACCACGCTGAGGGACAGGAGATTGGTAGGAGTAGCAGAGGATGTCAGCTCAATTTCAACACAATCATCTGATGTTTTAATTATTCAAGAAAATAAGAGTAATCTCTGAATGGTAGTTCTTTGGCTGGAGTGCTACAATATTATAGGGTTCTTTCACAGATTATTTTATTTTATTATTTTATGTTATTTTATATTTTATTTTATTTTGTTTTATTTTATTTTATATCAAATTGTTTCCTCTATTTTAATTTCCTGCTATGGTTCAGCTTTTGAGAACCAGAAAGATTTTAAACTAATGAAGTGGATCATCCAAAGTCCTCTGGTGTGGCCAGTACAATTGATGATATTGAGAACATCGGAGGCACAACATTCAACAAAAAGAGCGAAGGGGTGAGAGTGAAAATGCAAACCAACACTCGTTAGTCTACTGTTCTAAACTTCACCAGTGCCTTCAGTCTGTCTAATCCTATAGAATGTTAAAGACCACCGATGATGTGGCGACAGATGTGAACTCAAGCACGGAAGGTTTCTGGCTGGAAAGCTCTTCACCATGAGGACTGCCTAGCAGTAGAACAGGTAGCCCAGAGAGGCTGAGCCCCATCTTCACCCTTAGAAGCTTTCAACACTGAACTAGATAAATCCCTGAGCAACCTGGTCAGACCCCAGAGCTGACCCTGCTTTGAGCAGGAGTCAGACTAAAGGCTTCAATGAGGTCTGTGCCAGCTTTCATGTTCCTATGACAAAGGCAGATCTAGACATTCACTGAAGAAAAGGTGCACAGTTTAAGATCTCATTTGTGCTGGTGAAAATGCTTAACTAGAGAGCAGATGGAGACGTCAAACAGCTGCTGAAAACTGTTCCAGGCACACACTCTTGACGGTATGGGAAGAGCCATCAGAAACTCTTGACTGCATGGGAAGAGCCATCAGAGAGACCTGCTAGTTTTATTTCAGTGGTTAGTGCCACTGACCTCCAGCAAAAGGTGGTATAGAAATGCAGTTACAAACCTCTGGAGACTAAAAGCAGCTTAAATACATTTGCCTTTTCAATATGAAAAGGATACTTTAAGAATTTACACAAGGAGAAAGAAACCTATTTTCAGAGACACGCTTTGTCTCTTTTGGAAGTCTAGGTCCTTTAGGTTTCAATAGTTTCCAACTGGTATCTGGAAATACAAGGGTCATGCCCTTGCACCAGAGTTGGAACTGAGAATTCAGTGGGAAGAAGAATGACATTTGGTGTAAAACAGACATTATAATGCCATCTCCTTTAAGGCAGTAGGAGAGTTGCAATTCCAATGTGGATTTTCTAGCTTGTTTCTGCACTCTTGTCTATTCTTTTACCCTCCTCTGAAGCGAGGCAAGCCTTTGAAAGGCTTCAGAAAGCTCTTGGGAGTGTATCAAGCTTTTAAGATACATTTATATTGTTATTCCTTGTCTTCACAAGGTCAAGTATTATCAGTTCAATCACATGCTAGAGTTAGGCTACCACTGGTGCATTTTCCCTCTTATCTACCAGAAGCTTCCACAGTAACATTTCCATAGTGATGAAGATGTCCCAGGTTTACAGCAGGTCGATTGCCTTTTCTTCTGTATTTTCAGTATTACAGCCTGACCTTAGCTACTTTTGCTGGTCACCTGGGTATGGTGAAGTACCGAAGATCACAAGGTGCTTCCTGGAAGGCCACACAGCTTTGCCCTGGGCTGCAGGCAAGGGTTGGATCTAGGTCATCTTGTGAAGAGGTTATTCTTTAATACTCATTTAGTCCTGCACCGATGCATTTCTAAATCCTTTTGGCAAAGGAGTGCTGCTGTTTAATTGAATCTTGTTTGCCTGAAAGGCTGGTGACAACGGCATGGGTTCAGAAGAGCGAAGAATTGTGAAAATGGCTGAAAAATGGAAGAATGAATAAAACCTACTAATACAATAGCAGTAAATAGAGTAAGCTCTAGGTCTTTAGGACAGTGATGCTTCCATCGTAGTGGTTTTGTAATTAGATCTCTCCTCTTTAGCTATACTTAATGAATGGAAAAATTACAGTTTCTTAACAGGGAACAGGTAGTAAGGAAATTTTCTCATTAGTAGTTGATGCAGGATATAATAGGAAACCCTACTTCCTTGTAACTGTAGCTTTTTAATAAAATAAGTACATACTTAGATAGAAGTATGATATTTTGTTTTATTTGCAGGTTTCCATAGAGTAGGAGATAGGGAGGATTGCCCAGTTTTGGTTTCACATCAAAGAGAGATACAAACGTGCATCAGCAAACAAAATTGGGCATATTTAGTAATGGCTCAGTAAATATCAGCAAATAGATGGTATAATTTAATCAACATGGTTGCAGCTGATAAGGTTTTGAAAAGCTCTGATCAAGACAGCTGGGTGGCTAAATGAAAAGCTGAAGATTCAGAGATAAGGATTGATGGATATAATGTTATTTTAATTGAGAATGGTGGATAACCTAAAGCACTGAGAAATTAAATTGATGACTTGTAAAATAAGTGTAGGTTAAGAAGAAAGATCAGGTTGATAGAGGTTCCTGCAAGAATGCTGAAAGAGCAAGAAGCAAGAGAAGAGTATGTGTGTGTTAGATAAGTTTTGCCTAATGGTATTCTAATGGTATAGGTGTCACTCAAAACTTGTCTACTGTGGGATAGAATTTAGTCTTGTATTCCTTTCCTGGATGTTTTGAGGGTGAGGTTGTTTTTTTTCTCCCCTTGCAAATCCCTTTCCTTCCTAGTGCTGTCTCATTCGGGAGATGTGGGATGGGATGAGATTCTCTGTCCCTCACTCACATCACTGCTCCCAACATTAACTTAAGCATATGGTTACTCAGTACTGGCATAGGATGATTTGCATTGGAAGGGACCTTAAAGCTCATCCTTTAAGCAGGGACCCCTTCCACTGGAGCAGCTTGCTCCAAGCCCCTGTGTCCAACCTGGTCTTGAACACTGCCAGGGATGGGGCAGCCACAGCTTCTCTGGGCACCCTGGGCCAGGGCCTCACCATTCACATGGTAAATAACTTCTTCCTAGTACCTAGTGTAAACCTCCCCTCTGTCAGTTTAAAACCTTTCCCCTTGTCCTATCAGTACCTGCCCTTGTAAACAGCTCCTCTCCAGATTTCTTGTTGGTCCCTTTAGGCACTAGAAGACTGTTATAATGTCTCCCCAGAGCCTTCTCTTCTCCAGGCTGAACAAGCCCAGCTCTCCCAGCCTGTTCCCCATCTAGGGTTCAGGTCCAGTACCCTCCCTTCTCCCTCTTATCAGGTGCAGGCAGCCTATTTCCATGCCATCAAAGGATCAGGCTCTGGGAAGATTCTGATCTCTGGGTATGTGACAGTTACAAATGATCTGTGCAGGCCCTATGACAGGCTGCTTACTCAGTAACTGATGAGCTGGTGTCCCGAAGAGCAGAGCCCATGTATTTAGTAAATGACAGAACCTCCGTGTTGATCGAATCTATGTGAATAGTAAAGAAAATCAAATACAGGTGTGGGAAAATGGGGAAAATCAGAGATCTCTCCCCCCAGTTCCCCAAAGTTATATTGTAACACTAATGAAACCTTAGTGTAAAATGCAGCTGCTACTTCCAGGATGTATGCATGGAATCTACCTGGTGATAGCTCCCCAGGCAACCCTGCAACCATGAAACTGAAGGGAGGGCGGAGTGGCCAGGCTCTGTTATAGTCCCTGCAGGAGTGGGAACTTGAAGGCATCATGTCCTGATAAACCACAGAGCAGCTGCCAAACGAGGAAACCAGAGTTGTATTTGTAAAAGCAAAGCAAGAGGATTTTACACCCATTAGTGACAAAGTGTGTGTGACTAGAGTCTGACTCAAGCTCCATAGCCCTATAGTTAAAAAGTTGAAACCTGTGTTACTATAGAGAAGCCTGGACAGATCCAAAGCCTTCCACAAGGTCAGGATGAACACTGATGAACAAAGAACTGATAGGGAGAGAGAAGGCTTTGCGTAGACGGATTAAGAAACAGAGCTAACAAATCTCTATCAGGAAAGGCTATCCTTGAAGCCTGGGACAGCACGTGGATATCGTCAACATACACCTTCACATGTCAGCAAAACATGACTAGGGTGTCATGATGTAACCTCATGCTACCTGTGTACTCTGTATCTTGGTAGGAGGGTTACAAGGAATTACTATCCTCAATCAAACAGTATCAACATGTGAAATTAGGAAAGGGAAAGGGGGGAATACTCCATTGTAATTTCTGGGATCAGTCCATGAACTCAATCTGTCTTCTCTGCCATAGTAACACCTATTGGGTAAGAACCTCATCTTATGTGCACTCAGTAACTAACTCATGCAGCTGTTATTAGTGATTAGACCTCATAGCAGCCTTCCAGTATCTGAAGGGGGCCTACAAGGATGCTGGGGGTGAACTATTCATCAGGGACTATAGTGACAGGACAATGGGTAATGGGTTCAAACTTAAACTGGTGGAAGTTTAGATTGGATATAAGGAAGAAATTCTTTACTGTGACGGTGGTGAGGCACTGGAATGGGTTGCCCAGTGAGGTTGTGAATGCTCCATCCTTGGTGGTGTTCAAGGCCAGGTTGGACGAAGCCTTGGGTGGAATGGTTTAGTGTGAGGTGTCCCTGCCCATGGCAGGGAGTTGGAACTGGATGGTCTTAAGGTCCTTTCCAACCTTAACTATTCTATGATTCTATGGTTATAATCTGGTTATGCATCGCTTCCAGCTTCTTTTTGTAGACAGTGGCTGTCACCAGCAATCACAAACCTTCATTTGGCATGATTTTATATTAATAAAGTGTTATTCCATAAACTGTCAGTGTTGGTCCTTTGTGGGTGCCAGCAATCGTATTCATACAAAGTGAGCAGATCCACTGAGGGATCCCCCTTATGCTATTCCCTGAACCAGTCAGTGGAATCACCTCTGATCCAGCAAGAATGTTCAGTGAGGGGTCCCTATAACAGGGCACTGACAGACTGAGTGGATACAAGGGTCTCAGCTTTCCTGGGGTACTGATACAAGTGTGAGCAAACATTAGGGGTTGAGAAAATCTCCCCTCCACTTTCACATGACAACAGGCTTTACACTAAATGCCCATGATGGATAGATTTGTCTTGCTGTGTAGTGCTCTGAGTCCAATATATTAATTTAAACTACACATGTAATTCAAAATTTTCCTGAAATTTATTCTTGATTACAGGAATGCTGAAGCACTGTGCTTCCAAGTGGTTGCAAATGACAAAGTGCTCTGCTCCAGGAAAGGATTTGGGTCTATATTCTGAATAAAGTCTGTAGCACACTCTCGCTAGCTGCAATAATGGGTAGGCTTTGATTTGTCTATATGACAGTGTGAATCAAAGGAAGTAGAGGGAACAAACCCCCCAGCCACATGGTATCTATGAAATAAGATGAGGAGAGGTGGAGAAGGTGGTTCTGGTTCTCCCACAGAGCTTTGTCCAAAATCTAATGAAAGAGCAAAGAGCTCAAACCTCCCACATGGAGAGACCTCAGAGACTTCGCCTCTGTGTTCCACAAACAATGCACAAATCCACGTTTTACTGTCAACATTAATCACAACACTGAGATTACAAAAACATGTTTATACTAAATGAAAGAATTCTGCAAGATCTTAAGTTTCCCAGGTGACTATTTTGGAGGTCTTTGAAGCCCACCATGGGGGGGATGAGAGATAAAGGTATAGAGATAGAGGTAGAGATTCCCTTTCTTAAAAGGGAAACAACTCTTTCCTTCCCACAACTCGCACACAGCTTTATAAGGTTCCTTTGTACCAGAACCTCTAAAACCTCAGGAAGCTGTAGTTTTGCCAAAGTTTGTTGGGGTTGATTTCATTTTATTCTCCATTTAGGTAATGTAGAAGCAAAAATTCCTAAATTAATTGTCTCAGTTTCTCAGTTTCTTTGTTGCATTTCTGTTTTTTCCTATTACCTTTTCACCAGGTCAACCTGATGGACTAGAGCAGACACGTAAAATCATGATCTCACTGAGGCCACTGAGATACTGCAGCCCAAACATCTCAGTTTCCTAACCCGAAAATGTACTGTCCTACATTCAATTTTATTATAAAAGATGCAGGATTTCCTAGGTTAGCCTTTTGAACTAACAAAGATACAGAGTAAGCCTTGTCCAACTGAAAACATGAAATCACTACTATCTGCTTGCCAGACTGGTGTCACATTCAGATTGGCACAGGCCAACCTGCCCATCAGTGTCTGTGACCTGGCAAAGGTTGTTCTCTTGGTGGGTGAGTTTTATGGCCTTCCAAAGATGGGGGAATCCAGTCCAATGAGCAGCTCCAACAGCAATCCTTTCATCTCTGACCTCCAGGCTGGATTACTACAACTCATTAGACTGTTACAGTGCTAATAGATTGCACATTAAGAGTCATTGATGTACCAGCACCTGGGGTGAAAGTCTCTATAGGAAGAGTTCAATATGCTATGCATTACTTGCAGTCACTGTCATACTCCATGGGTTAAGCCATTCCATCTGGCCTAGGCTCTTAGCTGCAAAGCTTTTCTTGTTATCTTGAAACAGAAGCAGAAAACAGCAGCAGCTGGAGCAGCTGCCTGGATTTAGCTTTACATTTTTCACAAGGAACCAAGTTTAAAGTAGACAAGCAGGAAGTAAGAAAAAAGGTTAAATGGAAGAAGCCTTATAGGAAGACAGAGGTCACAAAGCAGCTCTGTCTGGTGTTAGAGAGGATGAGCTGTGTTTATGGACCCTGCATGAGGGGCTTGCATGTTTTGTTCCATTGCTCCAGAAGGCAGAACTATGTGCATAGTCTATAAAATGACACCAAGTCCAAATGATCATAAGGAACATTTTAGTGATATAGGGAATATATATACTAAATATATATATACACTGAAATAATACACCATTATAGCAAGCTGTTCTTATGCAGGCGAAGCTATACATGGAAAAATGGCTTTTTTCTTAGTGTACTAAAATGAAGCAAAACTGGTATAAATGTTTGTGGATTTTTTCCTCTAAAAATAGCTATGCTTTTGTATGGCATCATGGTGTGACCATCAGCAGCCATGTCCCTTCACAGCCACACCTGATAGCTGTGCAGGTAATGACAGGCAATGAATTACAGCCTGACTCCACATCAATGGCTACAAAAGGGACGTTTAAAGATCCCCAAATCTGTTATGGCTCTGGAAACTGATCAGTGTATCAGATCACAGAATCATAGAATAGAATAGTTAGGGTTGGAAAGGACCTTAAGATTATCTAGTTCCAACCTGCCTGCCATAGGCAGGGACACCACACACTAAACCATATCACCATCCAAGACCATAGACAAAAAAGGGCCCTGCATCCTTGTCCAAGGGAATCTACTACGATAGACAGAGATGCATTTCAAGGGACAAAGAGAAGAATAAAGTAGCTGTGCCAAAATTACTTAGGATTGTGTGAATATCACTTGGGGATTATCAGTGTGGACAGGGAGAAGTTTTTGGAAAGGCTGAGTTGGAATAAAGTAGGGGGAGGATGACATTATTTTCTTAGCTAAAGAATAGAAAAAGGATAGAGGTGGAGAAGGATGGGAAGCTGGGTGTACTGTAGTTGTATGGATGGGGTGGAGTTCAGTGGTGGATGGTGGTCATGGAACAAAGTACTCTAGATGGTGCAGACTTGGCAGGACTCACATCATATCTGTGGGATGTGGGAGAGGGACCTGCCATCTCCCACAGCTTAACTCTGTATGATTTGGGTCCTTCTCTCCCAGCCCTTCAACATCCAGTATTTTCTTGACCCTTCACCTCAGCCTCTTCTTTTTTCTGTCACCTGAAAGAAGGAAAACCTCTATTGCTCCATTCATTATTAAAACTGAAGTTCAGTTATTATGTCATGTTTGTCCTTAGTTCAATGCTAAAAATGTGAAAGAGGCCCTAGCTTTGCTTATAGAGTTTCATCCATCTTTTTCAATGTAAACATGCCACTTCTGGTGATAGCTTTTATAAGTCTGTTGGTTTTCCCTGCTGATGAAATGCGTCTCCATAACTTCGATGGGGAGGATCAGTGATGCCTTCCCTTTAACTTTGTGGTAATATATCAGACAGCT
>JAVHNF010003350.1:2264-15922 GCA_034783455.1 Micropsitta finschii | reverse complement strand
TCTTTCTTTCTTTCTTTCTTTCTTTCTTTCTTTCTTTCTTTCTTTCTTTCTTTCTTTCTTTCTTTCTTTCTTTTTTTTTCTTAAATCACCTGGCTAGATCTCAGTTTCTTGATTTCTAGGTGGCATTTCTCTTGCAATAATGCTTCTTTTTTAGCTACAATGGCTTCTCTTTTCTTTAAATCTTCTTCTAGTTCCGCTAACTGTTGGTGCTGTTGAAGAATTCTTTCCATTTCTTCATCCAGCCATTTCTTCTGCTCTTCTAATTTCTACAATTTAAACAGAGATCCAGAGAGCATTAACGAGGACTATTTGGGTCAGAATTTTATGACTATGTTTTTCCTCTTTTAGAGTAACTGATAAAACGTGAGAAATCAACATTTCAATTCTTAACATTAAGCGTTCAACAGAATCCTGATTCAGGATAATACAGAAATAGGACTGACTTAAGGAGAGGCTCAGCAATGTTATATTACTACATCTTATGCAAACAATTTTATCAGATGCTTTTAAGGAAATGTATTATTTTCCTAAAAACAGTTATAGAAATAGATGTCATATATAGTATGACAACAACTAAGTTTGAAAGGTACCACAAGAAATCAGCTAGCCCATCCTCATTGCATGATTCTTGCCCAAGACCAAGATTGGTGGAAAAACACACAGTGATGAGAAACTGTGATGCTGAAAGAAAGAAAAAATGGGAGTTCTGATCCTGCTAGCAGAGTCTTTTATAAGTCTCTTCTGAAGCAATGGTTTATCAGTGGGCATATTGCTGGTATGGCTAAAAAGTTGCTTTTATTTCATTTTTTAAATTGATTTTCACCTCTAAAGACTTTGGTTAACTCATGAAACTCTCATGTTCCAATGTCTAGTTCTGAAATCATGCAGGTAGCACTGTTGCACAGGAAACCTACTATTCTAACACTGTCATGAACAACCCAAACCATAGCCATCTGTCATATTTGTCAGATGGGAAAAGAAATAAACAAACAAACCGTGCAACATTTATAACAGAGCTCATCAGAATCACCTTCAAACCTACCAGACAACCAAACTTGTTGAATTTCCAGCTATCTGAATTACTACCTTTGAAAAGTCATAGAAAAAACAAAGACATTACAGCCCTCTCCTTTCGTTCATTCAAAACCAGTAAAAGAGCTTCTTGACTTGTCTCAGTTTTTGCTACAACAAAAAAATAACAATTTAAAAAAAAAAAAACAGGGGAGGGAGGACGGAATACTCTTCTTCCAAACGCTTTACAAAGATGACACGGGGTGAATAAGGACACCTTTCTTTTCAGTGTCCACACAGATTTGGAATAGATTAGCTACCTCTGATTTCTGTAAAGTTCCCACCGACTTATTTTTCTTCTTTTTAAATGCAGCAATCTCGCTGTCTTTAAGTTTAAGAATCTTCTGTTGCTGTTCCATCTTAAGCTGAAGTTCCTATAAACAAAAACAAACAAACAAAACTTTCTTTCTGCCTCTATCGGTGTGTTTTTCAAACACATTTAATGACAGAATCTACACAATCATGAAATCAGAAATATTGAACTAATTTACATGCAAAATTGCAACTCAGGGCTAGACATCACATAATAACATTTAAAAACATAGCTGAAGAGAAAGGAAGAATGAAGATTTCTGTGAAAATACTTATACACAATTTCTTCAGTGTCAAGTAAGCAATTACTTAAAAGGACAAAATCTGGTAGTATAGTACATTGCCTTTGGGAAAACAAAGGTCAAACTGGTTGATCTTATTCTTTGTCATAAGGAAACAGAAAGAATCCTACTTTAATTTGTAGCTGGTCCCGCTGAAGCTCTGCTTCTAGTTGCTTCTTTTTTTCACTCTCCTCACGCAGTCTTTTCTCTAGCAGGGTCTGCTGATGCTTCATCTGAGCCACGTTCTGCTCAAGTTCTATTGCTCGTTTTTCACTTTGGTTAGATAGAGAAGCCAGATTCTTAGTGTCTTGCTTCTTCTTCTGTAAGGCCTGAATGTTCATGGAAAATTTCAGCTTAACAACAGGAAAACTTAAAAGTAAAACCTGACTCAGGTTAATTCTCTATTTCACTGAGTTAGGACAGTGAGCAAGACTTGCTACGTTTTGCCACAACAATCACACATTATTTCTAAGGTCTCCGAGCCTTCGTAAAATCATCAAAGACAGAACTATCTAACTACTTAGTTGTTAAATAGTAGTGGGTATAACTGTGTGAAGGTTCTCATTGGCTACTTCAATCCAACTAGCTTCAATTGTGTGAAGCTGGTGAGAGTTTCACAAGCAGAGTGTACGGATTTCAAAGGTGATGCTGAGACAGGAATTTGCAAATCCTAATGGTCATATTGGAAATACCTGCACTTTCAGCTTAGCTGCATCCATCTTCTTTCAGAACACTTTTTGTAGCTTGGCTTTCTCAGGAAGCTCTCTCAGCTCCTTATTCTCCAGCTCCTGAAGCTGTTTTTGAGTTTCGGCCAGTTCCATTTTGGCCTGCTCGGATTCTTGCTCCGGTTTAGTTATCTTCAAAGAATATTGCCTGCTTACACACTCTGCATCCTTACCTTAAAGACATCATATCCAAATAGTTTTAAAACAGCAAGATAATAATTTGCAATGTATTACTTAAACCTGTAATTGAATCGTTACTTACTTCATCTTGATTAAACCAAAAATTTCTGAGACATTTTCCAAACCTAAACAAACAGCTCCCTTATAACACTGAAATATAGATGAACGAAGGAATCTTAAATCTGAACTCTTCATAAATCATCTGATGTCACCAAAGAAAGTAACACCTGAGTGCCACATCAAGTGAAAATTTTCTGCCTACTGCAGTCCTTGACAAAATAGCTTGCCTGTATTATTGTTGTTGTTGTTGTTGTTGTTTTGTTTTTGTCTGTTTGTTTGTTTGTTTGTTTTTCCCCAGAAGAATATGCTACATATTTCTCAGCTTTCAACTTGGTAATCAGCAAAAAACTCTCGATTGTGTTTCTACTGATTTGCCCTGTTCGGGCAATCTGATTTGCTCTGTTTGGGATTCCGTAAGTACTGTTACTGGGGGCGCACAATGTTTCTCAATGCCAAAAGACTGCCTCAGGAGAATATGTACACACTAGAAGAGTGTGATTGAAACAGGTAAGCACAGATCTTTAGGGTCATCACAATGATAAGTTTCTGGCAAGCATATCTATATCAGGACAGGTGTGTAATGATATAGGCTAACAGGGACACTGACCTTTTCCCTCATCCACTTCTGACTCCTGCTTCTCTACTGCTATGATGGCAATGCAAGCATTCCCAGCACAGTGTCGTATCTTCTCTCCTATCCCAGACACTGGGTGACAAACACATGTACATGAAGAGATCAGTTGCACTAAGCATACGTGAAAAATTACACTATAGGTGGGTAAACACAATAAGCCACAAAACACAAAAAAATATTTAACAAACAAATCTGCAGATCACAGCTGAGTAGGACACAATACAAATTTGCAGCCTTCAATGCACTCATAGCAAGTAATTCATAGAAGTTAGGAAACTGTAAGTTACCAGAAGTATTCCCGCAGAAGAAAATTACCCAAAAACTAAGATATGCAGGTCTTCAGAAGTTTTGTGTCTTTTTTCTTGCTTATTTCTGAATGTCTTCATTTCAATTTTTCAGTCACTTACCTGTTCTTACTAATTCCTTAATAAGTTCTTCTTTCATTTTGATGTTAAGTGCAAGTTCTCTCATTTTTTGCTTGGCCTCAGTGAGTCTCAACCCTGAATTCTTTAACTTCTGCATGTTAAAAACATGACTTTTCTGGAGGCAGTCCATTTCTTCACCTTGAAAGAAAACAAAGCAATGTGGAGACCAAAAAAAAAAAGGAATAAAAAAGGAATAAAAGGAATACACTCTTTAGCCAAAAGACAGTGATCTGAAATATAGTATGAATAGAATTCTTACAAATGAAGCGAAAGAGACAAAAGGAGAGAGTATTGCAAAGAGTCTTTTCCCTGCCGTCTAAATATGGAATTGACAGCATGCATTAGCATTTCAAGAATGCTAATGAATGCTAACCTGAGAGAGAAAAAAATATATTTTTTAAGCATTTTCAGTGCATCTCTGATGAAACAATAGCATGTTTCCTTTTCTTGAACTAGTACTAGACTTGTATGTCAAGTGCTTTCTCGCTAGTAAGTAGTACTTAAACATTAAGGTCACTGATGTCAATTTCAGCAAAGGAAAAGGAAAATAATTTAAAAATAAATTTATGTTGAGCTATCATGAAAAAAGTATTTGTAGCAAATAAAGACATTTTGATGAGAAAAATAATTACATGTGATAAAGACATTATTGCATATTCTAATATTATATCCAACACAATTTACTCTCATGACTTCCATTTTACCTGTGGCTGTATCAGTCTGTGGCACAGATTTGTCACATAAGCTGGACTTGTCAACTTGACATTTCATGTCACTTTGCTCAAAGGGAAAGCACAGAGAAGCCTGTTTTCGTGTCCATCTTTGGGTTATTGAATGCCTAAGAAAGAATGGAAAACATGATACATTCTAAACACAAAGGGATTTTTTTTTCTTTTAACTTTATATAAAGTACATGATATTAAAAAGAAGAGTGCCAAACTGAGAAAGCTTACATAAGCATTTGCACCTTCTTCTTCCCTTGCTTGATCTTGTTGGATGATGTCCCCAAAACAAAGATCATGCAATCTTTATCGCATCAAAAAAATGTGGTTTTTAAACTAGTTTCATAATATGCCTAGTTGGTCCTGCAAATTTATTTTAAGTAGTATCACAAATGGCCTCACATTACAGTAGGATTAGGCAGTAATATTATATTTGCTATATATTTATCTGTAACAAAAATTAAAGAAAAAATTACTTAATTAAGTAATGAGAAAAAAACCTGAAATTACTTTTGACTGTCTGTATTTTCTTTCTCTTCATCACTCTGATCAGAGAGGTGGCAGTGAAGGACTTCATCTTGATCTTCTATGTAGCTCAGTATCATCTGGCTACGAGCACGGAATCCTGCCATCATCCGAGCCAGGGAAAAAGCAGGGGGACTGGTATACACCTGCCAAAAAGCACCCAAAAAACACTTGGAATAGTTCAGTAATTCTTTATTGATATTCCAATAGTATTTCAGTTTAAAAGTCTTTCACTACCTGACCTTGTATGCAAAACTGCAGGTGTTTAAATAATATTGCTGAGTACCTGTGTACCAGAAGGTTTTGCAAGAGAAGGTTCTGCTTAGAACACTGTAATGTAAATGTAAGCCCATAGATTTTGGACAACTGGCTCATAGCGTGTGTTGCAAGACATTCGAAAGTACTTTTTCAGTCTTCAATGCTAAAATGCTTCAAAGCTAAACAGCAGCTGACAAGAGGTCACCATAATTTGTCACGCCCAATATAATTATTGAACAATAACTGTTAAAAAAAACGTAATGCTTAGGTAGACCTTACCTTTCGTGTCTCTGTCCCTGAAGATGGGTAAAGGGAGTGTAGCAGACTCTTTGTGAGTGGGACACTGTATGGCCTTCTTGCAGATGCCGTAACAGCAGGCCCATCTCCACAAGCACTTGAGAAGTCCCAAGTTTTCACAACCATAAGCTTCTCTAATTTTTCTTTTAGCTGATCAATAAGGATTTGCTGTTCCACCATTTTTTCATTCTCATATGAAAAAAACAAAAACAAAAACGGTTGCTGATCATCAGGTTTGCATCATACCTTTCTAAATTCATTATAAAGGTCAGTCTTCTTGTATATCATTCACCAACTCTAAATTCTTCTGCAGTGCACAGGCAAATTCTGCAACAAACTGGAAATTCTCTGGCATGACAGGTAGAATCTTACCTCTCCCCAAACTCCAATCATTTTTTTGAGACATTTTTGTCTCTAAAGGACCTGTCCTATAGAAATTATGTCAGCTAGATTTAGACATCTAGTGAGAAGTAGATGACATATTTATCAGCCCTTGCTTGCCTTATTTGTGTGTTCATGGATAAATAAAACGGTAATTCAAGAAAAATGTTCAAATGAAGCACATGGTCTGAGTTTAAAGAATGAAATGTACATACATGTAGGCTTCCTCTTCCTCTTGGAGCGGTCCAACTTGAAAGATTATTTTTATTAATTAACATTCATAAAACTGTACGTGACCCCAGGATCCCCTGTATCAACCGTTACTTTCTTTTCTACCCAGCCTCAAATTTGTCGGTAATGCTAGTCTGAAGAACTTACTTGCCTTTCCTACAGCAATCTCTGTGCATTGTTCAAAATTACATATCTTCACTGAACTGATTTATCCATAAGGCCAAGACCATACAATTTTCAGTCTTCTCTGTTCCTTTCAGAATACATCGAAAATCTTGCCTACCAACAGGAAATTTGAATAACAGCTAGAGATAGTTAACTAAAGTATGCATTCTCCTACTTTGAATCATATATTTTTTATTTATTCTTTTTTTCTCATCTTCTTAGACTGCAAGTCCTTTCCCCATACATAGACAATGCCCCACAAATTGACGTTTTGTTGGAATACAATACATAATATTTCTGTGTCATAGGAAAAAGAATATATATGTCAATACCATGCATTTTATGATTGTGGAAGTAGTAATGGGCAACTCCACCTTGCAACTTTTTTTTTTTTTTAATCCCTATACGACTCTGTCCCTTATGCCCTTGTACATACAACCCCATAGTGCATAACCTGTTACATAAATACATGGGTACAAACATTTACATGCTACTTTTACAGTTCTTATTCTATCATGTATCATTGAAACGACACTTTCCTGTGCATACAACTTTAAGCCATTTGACACAAGCATTTGATTTAATTATTATACTGATTTTTCTGTTTTTAAGTAAAAGTGAGAGCTGCGATCTTTTGCCTACAGTACAACTGTTTCTGTTCATATCATCTGCCTCGTATCCTCCATAAGATACAATTATAAGCATAATCGTATATAAGCATCTATGGGTATTAGAAGCATGGATTGTTTCAGTCTAATAAGCTGACAATATGCAGTATGGGTTAAAAAAGGAAAACACACAAAAAAAGCCTATCCAGAGATGACAGAACAGAAAAAAAGTTACAGAGGGAAGGAAAAGACGGTGACCAGTAGACTTACCTTTCATTCATTGACTCTCCCCAAGCCATCAGCAAAGAAGAGGAAAAAGGAGAAAAAGGAGAAAAAGGAGAACAAGGAGAATAAGGAGAAGAGTACTAACTAGCCATGTTTATGCTGTTCCCTTTAAAAAAGGTCAGATCTATCATCCTATAAAGTCAGATCTATCAACTATCCTATATATGGTCTCCTGGATCTTGAAATGCTATTCACTTACTACCCATTACAATTTCATTAGCATATACAAGATCTAGAGAGGGAAGGAGGCAAGCAGTGTTTCCACTGTGTCACTCAGCTTCTTGTAATAGTAAACTCTCAGAATACTAAGATGAAATTCTGTCTTAAAAAGTCAAAAGGCAACAATACTTTACTCTCACACTGAATAAAGATATAACAAAGCATGTTTCTACACAGCCTTTCAATTAAAGCATTCTGTAGGAACTTGATGGTCTTTTTGAGATTCTAAACAATCTTTAAAAGCCTTTCAAGTCCTAAAGCATGAATCGTCCTGAAACAACTTAGCAACAATACAGATCTGGAGGAAGGCAGGAAGCAAAGAGAGGGTGAATGAATCACTTAATATCATACAGGAAGGCTGTGGCACAGTTAGGCTGATACACACACTTCAGGAATCACAGTATTGTGATTCACCCACTAGATGATCTCAGCTCATTAGGGAATACAGCTCTAATTCAAACAAGGTGCTTGTAAGACTGGTAGGTGTTTACATCCAAAAAAATTCTGAAGGATTTCTCTTGAAATCATGAGTACATTCCTATAGTGGATGGATGGTTCGACATAGATACATGTAATATATGCCAGAGGAAAAATACCTGTAATCTATGTGTTTCTTCAGCCTTCTTTAAAGATTCCAGTTGCTCTTCATTTTCCTGTATTAATGTCTTTATCTGATTCTGCAATATCTTCAATTCATGATCCTTCTGGATGAATACTTCTTCATCCATAGCTAAAGCCTGCTAGATAATAAAAGGAAAATTCAGCCAGTGGAAACGCAGGCATTGTTATTCTTGAAGTTGGAAAATTAAATACATACATATATTTATTTGTTGTTCAAAGATGTGATTGGAACTGCAAAGTTGGGACGTATATATGGCAAATTCTCCCACCACGGAATCACAGAACAGCTGAGGCTGCAAAGGACCTCTGGAGGTCACCTGGTTTAACCCCTGGCTCAAGCAAGGCCACCTTGAGCAGGTTGCCCAGGACCATGTCCAGGTGGCTTTTGATGGTCTCAGAGGATGACTCCACCTCTTTGGGCAACTTGTTCCAGTGCACAGCCACAGCCACCACACGGTACACAAGTGCTTCCAGATGTTAGCCTAGAAGCTCTTGTGCCCACTGCCTTTTGTCCTGGCTGCACGTTCACTGCACCTTCCCTTCAGGTATTTGTAAGACATTGCTAAAATCCCCCCCTGAGCCTCCTCTTCTCCAAACTGAACAGTCCCATCTCTCTCAGCCTTTCCTCATTGGAGAGGTGCTCCAGTCCCTTAAGCATCTTTGTGGCCCTCTGCTGCACTTTTTCCAGGATGTCCCTGAATCTCTTGCATGGGGGAGCCCGGAACTGAACAGAATCAAGCAGAATGCAGTAGAAAAGTTGGAAAGGACCTACAAAGATCATCAAGTCCAACTGGCTGACCACTTCAGGACTAACCTAAAGTTACAGCATGTTATTGCGGGCAGTGCCCAAATGCCTCCTGAATACTGACAGGCATGGGGCACCAAACAGCTCGCTAGGAAGCCGGTGCCAGTGTCTGACCATCCTCATGGTACAGAAATTTTCCCTGATGTCCAGCGTGAACTGGACATCCCCCACAGCTTTGTGCCATTCCCATGCATTCTTCCCTCAGTTACCAGCAGCAGAGACCAGCACCTTCCCTCCTCAGCAAGTTGCTGAGAGCCATGAGGTCGCCTCTTGGCCTCCTGTTCTTCAGACTGGACAACACAAGTGTTCTCAGTCTCTCCTCATAGGACCTGCCTTCCAGCCCTTCTACCAGCTTTGTTGCCTTCCTCTGCACACTTTCAATTATCTTCACATCCTTTTTCAACTGGGGAGCCCCTGAGCACACAATACTCAAGGTGAGGCCACATCAATGCTAAAGAAATGGTGGGAGAATCACCTCTTTTGACTGGCTGCCTATGCTGTGTATAACGCACCACAAAATACAGTTTGCAACTGCAACTGGACACACTACTCCAGCTGTGGCCTCACTGAGCGGAAGGATCACATCTCTTGACCTGTTAGTGACACTTTGCCTAGTGCAGCCAACAAAACCACTAGCCTTCTTAGGAGGAAGGGCACATGGCTGACTCATGTTCAACTTGGTGGCCACCAGGACGCCCAGCTCCTTTTCTGCAGGGCTGCTTTCCAGCGGGGTGGCCCCCGGCATGCACGAGTGCCTGCACTTGTTCCTCTTCAGGTGCAGGACTCTGAACTTGCCCTTGCTGAACTTCATGAGGTTCTTGTCAGCCCACCTTTCTAGGCTGTCAAGGTCCCTGTGGTTATGGCAGCATGGCCCTCTGGGGAATCAGCTGCTCCCTTCAAAAGTGGTTTCCACCAGTTGTTTCTTTACTTCTGTTTCTCATCTATTGATTTTGTTTTGACAAGTTTCTTTCTCCCAAAGGAAATAATGGACCCATAACCAACACTACCTTACAAAGTGGGTATTTAAATCCAATTACTTTCTTCGGTGTGCTGTGAGATGTGGCTGTAAAATCTCAGCATCAATCATAATATTAATACACTTCTCAAACAAAAAAATAAGGATGGCCCTCCTCATTTTTCATCTCAAAGAAGAGCCTAAAGATTAAAGAAATTATAATGTTTTTTTTTTTCAGATGTTTTTCTGGGTAAGTGATCCAATAGTGATTGAAGGTTACTTCCAAATGTAGTTGGCCTTCCAGAAAACCTTTAGGAGCCAAATGCAAAGTATAGACACACTATGTCTTACCATTCTAAAGACAGATACTTCTGTACAACTCTATCTTTTCTGTACAACCTATATCTTTCAAGTAAATACAACTCTTAAGAGCTGCTCAAGAGCCTTTATTGCCCTGTTTATTTTAGCATCTCCCTAACCATCTCCTCCTAGCTGTGGATGGAATGCTTATCTGGGTATCTTTCAGTTTAAACCCAGCTCTTACACTGTTTTGAACCTGGGAAGCAGAGCTTTATAATAAGCCAGAGAAAAAAAATGAAGAATAAATAACAGAGCTGTAACTTAGGATGATGAGAAACAAGAAAAGCCAGAATTTGTGTATGCGATTGCGAGGTAACAATCTACAGGCTTACCAGAATTCAGTGTGAAAAATGAAAATAGGTTGATTTTATAAAATTCTAACTTGTTGGAACTCTATCTCCTCCTCCTACAAGACAGACACATTAGCTTTCCTGATTTGTTCATAGGTACCTAAACAATCAACTTAGAATGAAATACCTGGCAGTTCTTTAGTTCTCTCCTCAGCTGAAGAATTGTGATATGATGGGGCTCTTGCATGGTGCCAGTTCCAGTGTCAATTTGCTGCACGGTGAGAGCTTCCTGCTTTTTAAGCTAACATCATCATTCAAATCAACCAGGAATGGGAAGGCTTCGTCCAAACAGTTTCTGTAGCTGAAGCACTGAACTTGAAGTCGGGTGAGCTGTTCTTCTAGCAAACTGATTCGGGTTCTTTCTTGATTGAAGTCATGTCAACACTGATTACCAACTTGTTGGTTCTGCAGAGCTTCTCGGAGCAATCTGATTTCAAGTTCCATTTCATCAATCCGGTCTTGATCAGGGTTGTAGTTGACAACTGGTTTATTTCTAATGTTTTTGGCTCTGTTTGCATATTTGAGCGAATTTAAAGATTCATCAAAGTCTGATGAGGATGGACTTATACATGTTATCATGACAGTCTTGGTGTTCCCTCCTAGGGAGTCTTTCAGAAGGCGAGTGATTTTAGCATCCCTGTATGGAATATGTACGCTTTTCCTTTTTGGGTCTCCAAGAGCACTGATGACATTTCCCAAGGCCAACAAACCACTATTGATTTGAATTGATTCTTTGAATCGTTCACCGGTATTTCCAGTCTTTGTCACCCTCTCTGATCCTGCCAAATCCACAAAATGGAACTTTGAAGCAATCATCTGGACTGATTTCCAAGGTGAATCCTGTGGATCACTATTTTTTTTTGAGACTCTGCAGATTGTTTCTGACAAATACTGATAGTAAAAATGGCATGTGATCGACTAGAGTGTTCGTTCATTTGTGTCGTGCCTGCGTGACGAGCTGCATTGCCACTTTCCAACAGGCTCATCACTTCATCTGCACATTCTACTTGGAATTCCTTAGCACCAACAATCACTTCAAACACCAAAAGAAAATCAGAATAATTAAATTAATTTTAAACTTTTCAGTAAAAGTTTACTGCAATTATGAAGAGTCAATCTATAAACACAAATCACACAAGCATACAAGCCTGCATTATTATAAGGTCGTAGCACATAGCTAAATAAAATAAAACAGTATGTGGAAAGCACGAAGTACAGCACATCTGAAACCTGCAGAAATAGAATATATGGGTGTATTTTGTCACAGCATTTGAAACAATATCGTAAACAGAATACACAGACTTAGGTGTTTACACATCATCTTATGCAATTTGCAACTTAGCGCTATCTAGAAAAAAAGTATGAGCAAACCTAGCTCAAAGCTTACTTTGTCAGTTAAAAAAAAAAAGACAGAAATTTTGAAAGTTTGTAGTAAAAGTGACTCCCAGCCTATGTTAAGAACATAGTTCTTAGTGGAATGGAAGCAGATATTTACAGCATAAGTAGCTTAACAAATGTAACTTTGAAGTGAGAAGCAAAGGCTTAATCTTAAAGCATTCATTCAACTGAATAATCATGCACAATTGTGTTTCTATGCTGAATTTGCAGAAACAGTAACAGTACTACCTTACCACCTGATGCTGCTTCTGGAGGAACATTGATATTGTTCATAGGAATCTCAAATGAAGGCTGCTTCAGATCAGCTAAACTGAATTGATATTTTGAAAACGTGACTTCGTCTAGTATTAGTCATCGATAAGCTCTCTTTTCAAGAGGTGGAAACAGTAATTTGTGCACACAACAGAAATCAAATGCACGAAGTTCTAGAGCTGAAATCCTACCTGTATTTCCCTTTTCATCTTCTCGGATATGTAAATCTTTCACAGAGGTCTCCAACTCCAATAAATCTCGAAGTTCTTCCTTGTAAACCTCTATAGAAGATACCTTCACATGGAAATCGATGTTATGGTTTTCAGAAATATGCTGAAATAACTCCTGAGTAGCCCGTGGGATTATGCCTTTTTCATCCTCTGAAACTGATGCTAAAATCGAAACACAGATGTCACAGACACTTGCAGTCATTCTGTCACACAAATTACAAAGACTAAAACTAAAGAGAAGTCTGCGAGGTTTATCACTCAATATAATAAGGAATAGGAAGAGCTCAGTTTTCCCAAGTTTTCATGTAAAGATTTGCTTTTCTGTTGATCAGAAATGCATGGAAATGATACAGAACTTTACTACTTTCTGCGGGTACGAGACTAAAAGAAAATTAAATTAGTAAAAAATCACGCTAGAAGAAAAAAATATTTTGAACTTGCTCATGAATTAATGATAAAACTGCAAATCCTTTATGCAGAAAGAATGAATACATCATTTTCAGGGTTTCAAATTCAGAATCAAGGACCAAGAAAAATCCAGATAGTCTTCTAATTCCTGCTACTCCACTTCTTCTCTCTTCTTCAGCAGAACAGACAAACAAATTGTGACTTCTCCATATGGAAGGGAAGATAACCAGAGCTGCTGATACAGGATTCCAGAGAGAGTCAGAAAGCAAAATCGTATACATGCAGAAGCTGAAGAATTCTTCTGCGAACTAATACTGAAAAAAAGTAGTTTCCAGTCTCAGGTGTTTGAGGAACACTGACTTGGAAATACCAAGTAAGTCGAATAGTAGAGTTTCAGATATCTGCCTTTAAAAAAGCAAAATTTGAATTCCACATCAAGTTCAACAAGGCCAATATGCAAGGTTCTGCACTTGTGCTGGAACAGTTCCAAGCACAACTACAGTCTGGACAGAAAACAGATTGAGAGCAGCCTTGAGGAGAAGGACCTGGCGGTGTTGGTTGATGAGAATCTCCACCTGAGCCAGCAATGTGTGCTTCCAGCCCAGAAAGCCAACCATATCCTGGGCTGCATCAAAAGCAGCATGGCCAGCAGGGGGAGGGAAGTGATTGTCCCCCTCTGCTCTGCTCTCGTGAGACCCCACCTGGAGCTCTGGGTCCCCCAGCACAAGGACGTGGAAGTATTCGAGAGAGTCCAGGAGGGCCACAGGGATGCTTAGAGAGATGGAGCACCTCTCTTACGAAGACACGCTGAGGGAGCTGGAGTTGTGCAGCCTGGAGAAGAGAAGGCTCTGGGGAGACCTTACAGCAGCCTGCCAGTGCCTCAAGGGGGCCTACAGGACA
>JAVHNF010003344.1:15844-36937 GCA_034783455.1 Micropsitta finschii | reverse complement strand
AGAATGTGTAGATAGCACTTTCGAGCCAGTCATAATCTGTATTGGTTGCATCAGCTAACCATGTAAGACTATAAAAGCTACTAATGTGTGTGAATAAAACAGCATTTGCTTGGTCACATTGATCGTCTCAGCGTTGTCCGTGACTGCTGCGTCAACAGACCCTAGCTACTCTATGATTCTATGAGTCTATAGCCCTATCTCCTCATGTCCGAGAAGAATGCAGACATCTCTTGGCTTGCTGGTGATGCATAAGAAGCAAATGTGGCTGCTGCCCTCTTGTCAGCTAAATCCCAAAGTACACACAGATCTTGTACCACATGAAGTGTTCCTAGCGCAATGCTTCAAGTTCAGTGCGATGTCCCTCTGCTTCTTTCAAAGGGCACTAGCTGTAGCCTAAAATGAGTTTGCACAACTCCCTCCCTGTAAATACCACTTTGTAGGTAGTGTCGCCATAAACGGATCTGACTGGAATTCTGACACTACAAACTAGAGACTGTTCCACAGGAAAGGTTTTTGCTTTTGTGTAGCCTGTGAAGTGCCACAAATTCCGTGCAACGCAAACCGGAATTTAAATCTCAGCCCACGGAAAAAGACTAAATTGCACTACAGGCTTACTTTTGGAGGGGGTGGGAAGGGCGAGAAGAACCCTCACTATATTGGAGTTCCAGTGAAGTTTCACACCGTCAAGAAATTACAGGGAATATAAAGCTTTTTTTCATTATGTAAATGTATCTCTTCTTGTTGTATATAGTTTGTTTTTCCTGTATTTAATGGTATTCATGTCTGCCTGTCCCATGTCCATTGGGATATTGTAGGCAAACAGTTCTTTCACCAGGTGGAAATAAAACTATTGATTTGATGACCTGGAAGTTTGGGTTCTTTTAATCCCAATGTGTTATTGATTAAGGGCGGGCGGAAATCCTGCTTTCCCAAACCTTGAGTTACTTTTTGTGGCATATCTTGCATGGGGAAGGGGAGGGAGGTGCTGCCTGGAGCACGTGCGTGATGGTCGTTTCCCCATGAAATCCTCGAGGAGCTCTGCTGGAAATCTGACTTGTGTCAGTGGTCCTAGGAAGAGTGGTTTGTGGTGGCCCTGAGCAGCTGCCGTGTGAGTAACTGTACTCTTCTGACTGAGGGCAGTGCTAGTGGAGCTCCTTGAGTGTCTGTGTTTTCTGGTGAACCCTGGTCAGAGCAGACTGAAACCTTGCTGCAGCTTCTGGTTGCACTGCTGTTGTTCCCTGCCCTCATGGCCTCGTTGGGGCTCTTCTGGGAAGAAGCTTTACTTTGGAAAAGCAAGGGGCTACCTGTTCTGCAGATTTCCAACAGGCGCGTGCAAAGAGAACTCAAGAGAACCCGTGCCGTTGGCCATGGAATGTTACGGTTGCCAGGACACAGAGTCCTGTGCTGCTGCGGATGCAGGAGGCTGAGTGTCAGTTCCCCGCTTTCTCTGCTAGGGAGCAGACTCTGAGGCTCGGCGGTGCACGTGCCAGGTGAGACCATGAAGCAAATGGCTCAAGTTGTCCAGAAAGACCCTGGAGCAATGAGGGATGGCAGTGTAGATGATTTGCTTCCACCGTTTCCAGTCCCGGGGAGCAGGAATCTGAAACCGATGAGAAACTAATAAGAGGGGAAGGGTAGTAGGTGTTGGGTCTGGCTCATCCTTCCCAAGCTGTGGGGCCCAGAGCTGAAGGGGAGGCTTTGCCAGCACTGAAGGCAGCGAGATAGTCCCCTCTCTTGAGCGGCTGGTCATGCTGTGCTGGATGCAGCCCAGGGCACGGGTTGCCCCCTTGCCTGCCAGGGCAAGCTGCTGACTGCTGTTGAGCCTGCTGTCAACCAGCACCCCCAGATCCGTTCCTGCAGAGCTGCTCTCCAGCCTTTCCTCTCCCCATTTATGCTTCTGGATGATGTGTTTCTGTGTCCGTTGGTGTCCTTGCCAGGTCTTGCCTGAAGCGCCTGCAACTTCCTTGGAGAAGAATTACAGGCAGGTGCCAACTCCGGAAATCTGGCATTTAACCTGGGACATCCCCTCTAGCTTTGGACAGAAAGTAGTGGGTCAGGAGTGGGCACTTTGCAGAGGGGCTCTTCTGAAAAGGATGAGCATTACAGAGAGGTAACGTTCTCTCTCCTCCTCTTGTAGTCTTGGAAGAAGACTGTTCTTGGGCAGTGAGCCATCTGCACTTTTGAACGGGGAGCGACCTGAAGGAGTCAAAGGATTTGAAAGTTGCCGCTTCCTTGCAATTCTTTTGTACTTGAACCTCTTCTTTCTGTCGGTGTTTGACCGAGAAAGACCATGAGCTCAGTAAGTATTTTACTGCTGAATGCAACCCTGGTTCTTAAAATGAGTTGTCTTCTGGTAACCTCCAGAAATGCTTTGAGAGAGTTTGTAGGAAAGACACAGGAGCATAAGCCTATGAAAATGACTCCGAAAGAAAATGCTCTGGTTCTGTTCTGTCTCAGGGTCAGCGCAAGCGCCCTGGAGGAGCACTTGGTTCCAGGCGACCTCGAAAACGAATGAGGCTGACTGCTTCCACCTCGGCAAGGGCTACGGAAGCAGAGCCGATAGACCTTGGAGCAAGTGGTAAGCTTTCTTTTGCCCTTGGTCAGAAGCTGAAGTGCTTCTGGAGGCTTGGGGTCCCACTTGACCTGTGTTTTTGCCACTTGCTAGGCCCCTTCTGGGGGGCGAGGATAACCTGGGGTTTTACCAAGTGTCTAGCGTGGGATCTACAAACACGCAGCGTCACTGCAGCTGCCCCTAGAGAGAGTGGCACACTAGGCTGGGGCAGTGCCAAGGTTTAGAGATGCAATCAAGACCTTGTCATTGGCGGTACCCCATCAATCAAGGGAAAATTTAAGGCAGGGTAGTGTGAATCCTGTCGCATTCCTGGTTTATTCTGTGCGATCCACATTGTCCTACCTTGGATGAACGATCCGTTGCTGTGTGCCTACTGCCAGGTGTTGTCGTACAGCGGAAGGGAATGAGGAGCTCAGCCACACTTCCCCTGGCATTGCAACTTGCAGGAGACCGTTCTATACTGGCAGGCAATTTTATTCCTCTGCGATGTCTGACCTTGATTCTCACATTCTGTTTTGCAGCTCCCGAAGAAGCATTAGATCTTCCAGGCCCATCTTCAAATCCTGCAGTCAACCTTGTCACTCTGGGTGATTCTGATGACGTAAGCAGTGAATAGCACACTTCCCCAAACCTTGTAGTCAAATAGGTTTTCTCTCGTGCTTCCCGACAGAATCCATTCTTAAGGAAGGATTGGAAGTTCAAAGTTGTGTTGTCAGTGCTGCTGTTTCCCCACTCTAGAGGTGATCGGATGCCTTTATGTAGAGCAGACATGATGAGAAATGCATTTGGTGTACGACATTCTCTCGGGAGCAGACCCCTCCTTCCCTGAGTGCTAGCCCAAGGCTCAGAGAAAGTCATGGTACCGTCATGGATGAACTCTGCTGTTAAGTACTCAGCTTGAGGGATCTGGAAGCCTGACTGCTGGGGCATTGAAGAATTGTGTGTAATAGGTGTAGGACCTGTCTTTGAAGATCTGTACGATAAAAGTAAAGGGAGGTCATGAATGCAGATGTGAGACATTGGCTTGATTCTGAATCAAAACCGGGAGTCCTGAAAATGAGGAGGAGAGAAGAGCGTGTTCTGGAGGTTCATAAGATGCCTTCATTTCTGTCTCGTTGCAGCATCGTGACCAAAATCAGAAGCAATCGCTTGCTTGCAGGGTGGCAGCTTATTTCCTATTACTTCTGGCAGTATTCAGGAAAATGAGAGAGGGATATCCTACCATTTTTAACCTTTCTGGTTGACGTTGCATAGCTGCTATGTAATGTGAAGGCAACACGGGTGTGCACACCAAAGTCTAATTGTATTTTCTTTTCTCTCCCTTCCCATACGTTTTGACTCAAGACCGATGAAGAAGGTGAGTTGCCGTTTTCCAGTTGATAATGAGATTGTCCCAAACTTAATCTTCTGGGCGCGTGCTTTCCAATCAACTTGAGCAGCATGGATTAGAAGCGCCTTTTCCAAATGGCAAAGGGCAGTGCTTAGAGATCTGGTGACTGGATCCAATCTGTCCTTACTAGTCGCTCTCAGAGCTTGTAGAGGCGATCCGAAAGCAAAGCTGCACAAAGTCTCTTTTCATTTTGCTCATGCTCAAGTTCTGCAAGCATAAAGTTGATATTAATTTAATCATCATCTTTACCTCTGGAATATCTGAATATGAAATATTCCAGAAGGTCACTTTTAGCATGCGTTGCAGTGAGGGAAACTAAGTAGCTACAAACATTATAGACTCCTGCATTTTAAGGAGTGTTCCAGAGCTGTATATTTTATTACTCTTTCTAACTGAGGAAATTCTGTTCCTCCAACACTGCAACTTGCAGAAGTGGCAGGCAGTTGTATTCGTCTGCAGTCTCTGATCTTGATTGTCGCATTCTGTTTTCAAGCTCCTGAAGAAGTGAGAGGTCTCTCAAATGAACCGTCCGTTCCTGAAGTCATTGATCTCACTGAGGATGACTCTGACGAGGTAAGGAGTGAATGGCAAACTTACCTAAACCTTGTAGTCATCAGAGGTGTTCATTTGCTCTTACACAGAGTAGAAATGACGATAAACGCATTTCAATTACAACATTCCTAAGGATGTAGACCCCCTTTTTCATTCCGTGGTCCATATAGGGTCGGATGACTACTCCTAGAAGCCCTTAAAAAAATCCAGTTTTGTTTTTTAATGCTCTTTTTAAAGCCAGGGTAATATTTGATCCATTCGATACTGCAGTTTATCACATCAGCTTTATAACGCCAGTGCTGGCTTGCCCATCAGAAGCAAGCAGCAGAAATCACATGGGGAGGTACCTCCTCCAGGGCTTCTTCTTGAGCTTATGCAAAGGAAAGGCCTCAAGCTTGACACGATAATCTGCTTTTTACGTGGTTTAGTACCACCAGGCACTATAGAGGGCTTGGGGTTTTGAGTGTTTTCTTCTTTAGCAGCTGTTAGTCTGATAGGGAGTGTTTCTGGATATCACACCTGAATTGGCCTGTTTGAGGGAGAGATGGGGAAAGAATCTCTTCCAGCCTAAATCCACTTAGTTGGTACTGAAGCTGGGGAGGCAGGAAGATGCTGTTCTTGTGGATCATACCGTTTTTGATTCTTCTGCGGCAGCATGAGCAAAAGCAGAAGCAGCCACGTGTTTTCAGAGCAGCAAGCAGCTAATCTGCTACTGCTTTCCATGTTCTTCTGCAAAATGAAGGAGTGATCTCCTACCATTCTTAGCTGTTTTGTTGACATTGCCGAGCTGATGTGTTGTTTGTACGTGACACCGCGGGTGCACACCGAAGTCTAATTGTATTTTCTTTTCTCTCTCTTCCCATGTGCATCGATACAAGGCGGATGCTGAAGGTGAGTTGATGTTTTACAATTGATATTGGGATTGTCCGAAACATAATCTTTTGGGGGTATTTTTTCTAATGAGCTTGAGCAGCAGCATGGATTGAAACTGCCTTTTCCAAGAGGCAAGGGACAGTGTTTAGTGATGTGGCAACTGGATCCAATCTGTGCTTGACAGTCACTCTTGGAGCTTGTAGAGAATATCTGAAATCAAAGCTACTCAAGATTTGTTTCTCTCTATCCGCAAATACAGAAGTTCTTTTACCAGTGGAATATCTGCTCTGAATATGAAATAGTCCTCAAGAGTATTTTTTTTCTCACATGAGAGAAATAAAGACAAAATTGCAGACTCTTCATAATCCCACATTCCAAGGATAGTTCCAGGGCTGTATCTTTTATACAATATCTAACCTACAAAACCTCTGTTTTCTGGCATTGCAACATCCAGAAGACAATTATATATCGGTAGGATATTTTATTCCTCTGCAGTCTCTGATCTTGATTCCCACATTCTGTTTTCAAGCTACTGCAGAAGTAAGAGGACTCTCAAATGAACTGTCTGTTCCTGAAGTCACTGATCTCACTCAGGATGACTCTGATGAGGTAAGGAGGGAATGGCACACTTAACCTAAATGTTTTCAGTCCGATAGGTTTTCTGTTGTGCTTCCTGAGGGAATGCGTTGTTAGGGACAGATTTTACATTCAAAGCTGAGCTGTCAGTGCACCTCTTTAAGCAGTCCAGAGGTGATCATTTGCCTTTACACAGAGTAGAAATGATGATAAATGCATTTCAATTACAACATTCCTAAGGATGTAGAGCCCCTTTTTCATTCCGTGGTCCATATAGGGTCGGATGACTACTCCTAGAAGCCTTAAAAATCCAATTTTTGTTTTTTAATGCTCTTTGTGGAGCTAGGGCAGTATTTGATCTATCCGGTACTGTACTTTTTAACATCAGCTTTATGATGCCACTGCTAGCTTGTAAAGCAGAAGCAAGCAGCACAAATCACATGGGGAGGTGCCACCTCCAGGGCTTCTTCTTGAGCCTTTGAAAAGGAAAGGCCTCAAACTTGACACAATAATCTGCTTTTTTTTTTTTGAAAGTTGTCGCTTCCTTGCAATTCTTTTGTACTTGAACCTCTTCTTTCTGTCGGTGTTTGACCGAGAAAGACCATGAGCTCAGTAAGTATTTTACTGCTGAATGCAACCCTGGTTCTTAAAATGAGTTGTCTTCTGGTAACCTCCAGAAATGCTTTGAGAGAGTTTGTAGGAAAGACACAGGAGCATAAGCCTATGAAAATGACTCCGAAAGAAAATGCTCTGGTTCTGTTCTGTCTCAGGGTCAGCGCAAGCGCCCTGGAGGAGCACTTGGTTCCAGGCGACCTCGAAAACGAATGAGGCTGACTGCTTCCACCTCGGCAAGGGCTACGGAAGCAGAGCCGATAGACCTTGGAGCAAGTGGTAAGCTTTCTTTTGCCCTTGGTCAGAAGCTGAAGTGCTTCTGGAGGCTTGGGGTCCCACTTGACCTGTGTTTTTGCCACTTGCTAGGCCCCTTCTGGGGGGCGAGGATAACCTGGGGTTTTACCAAGTGTCTAGCGTGGGATCTACAAACACGCAGCGTCACTGCAGCTGCCCCTAGAGAGAGTGGCACACTAGGCTGGGGCAGTGCCAAGGTTTAGAGATGCAATCAAGACCTTGTCATTGGCGGTACCCCATCAATCAAGGGAAAATTTAAGGCAGGGTAGTGTGAATCCTGTCGCATTCCTGGTTTATTCTGTGCGATCCACATTGTCCTACCTTGGATGAACGATCCGTTGCTGTGTGCCTACTGCCAGGTGTTGTCGTACAGCGGAAGGGAATGAGGAGCTCAGCCACACTTCCCCTGGCATTGCAACTTGCAGGAGACCGTTCTATACTGGCAGGCAATTTTATTCCTCTGCGATGTCTGACCTTGATTCTCACATTCTGTTTTGCAGCTCCCGAAGAAGCATTAGATCTTCCAGGCCCATCTTCAAATCCTGCAGTCAACCTTGTCACTCTGGGTGATTCTGATGACGTAAGCAGTGAATAGCACACTTCCCCAAACCTTGTAGTCAAATAGGTTTTCTCTCGTGCTTCCCGACAGAATCCATTCTTAAGGAAGGATTGGAAGTTCAAAGTTGTGTTGTCAGTGCTGCTGTTTCCCCACTCTAGAGGTGATCGGATGCCTTTATGTAGAGCAGACATGATGAGAAATGCATTTGGTGTACGACATTCTCTCGGGAGCAGACCCCTCCTTCCCTGAGTGCTAGCCCAAGGCTCAGAGAAAGTCATGGTACCGTCATGGATGAACTCTGCTGTTAAGTACTCAGCTTGAGGGATCTGGAAGCCTGACTGCTGGGGCATTGAAGAATTGTGTGTAATAGGTGTAGGACCTGTCTTTGAAGATCTGTACGATAAAAGTAAAGGGAGGTCATGAATGCAGATGTGAGACATTGGCTTGATTCTGAATCAAAACCGGGAGTCCTGAAAATGAGGAGGAGAGAAGAGCGTGTTCTGGAGGTTCATAAGATGCCTTCATTTCTGTCTCGTTGCAGCATCGTGACCAAAATCAGAAGCAATCGCTTGCTTGCAGGGTGGCAGCTTATTTCCTATTACTTCTGGCAGTATTCAGGAAAATGAGAGAGGGATATCCTACCATTTTTAACCTTTCTGGTTGACGTTGCATAGCTGCTATGTAATGTGAAGGCAACACGGGTGTGCACACCAAAGTCTAATTGTATTTTCTTTTCTCTCCCTTCCCATACGTTTTGACTCAAGACCGATGAAGAAGGTGAGTTGCCGTTTTCCAGTTGATAATGAGATTGTCCCAAACTTAATCTTCTGGGCGCGTGCTTTCCAATCAACTTGAGCAGCATGGATTAGAAGCGCCTTTTCCAAATGGCAAAGGGCAGTGCTTAGAGATCTGGTGACTGGATCCAATCTGTCCTTACTAGTCGCTCTCAGAGCTTGTAGAGGCGATCCGAAAGCAAAGCTGCACAAAGTCTCTTTTCATTTTGCTCATGCTCAAGTTCTGCAAGCATAAAGTTGATATTAATTTAATCATCATCTTTACCTCTGGAATATCTGAATATGAAATATTCCAGAAGGTCACTTTTAGCATGCGTTGCAGTGAGGGAAACTAAGTAGCTACAAACATTATAGACTCCTGCATTTTAAGGAGTGTTCCAGAGCTGTATATTTTATTACTCTTTCTAACTGAGGAAATTCTGTTCCTCCAACACTGCAACTTGCAGAAGTGGCAGGCAGTTGTATTCGTCTGCAGTCTCTGATCTTGATTGTCGCATTCTGTTTTCAAGCTCCTGAAGAAGTGAGAGGTCTCTCAAATGAACCGTCCGTTCCTGAAGTCATTGATCTCACTGAGGATGACTCTGACGAGGTAAGGAGTGAATGGCAAACTTACCTAAACCTTGTAGTCATCAGAGGTGTTCATTTGCTCTTACACAGAGTAGAAATGACGATAAACGCATTTCAATTACAACATTCCTAAGGATGTAGACCCCCTTTTTCATTCCGTGGTCCATATAGGGTCGGATGACTACTCCTAGAAGCCCTTAAAAAAATCCAGTTTTGTTTTTTAATGCTCTTTTTAAAGCCAGGGTAATATTTGATCCATTCGATACTGCAGTTTATCACATCAGCTTTATAACGCCAGTGCTGGCTTGCCCATCAGAAGCAAGCAGCAGAAATCACATGGGGAGGTACCTCCTCCAGGGCTTCTTCTTGAGCTTATGCAAAGGAAAGGCCTCAAGCTTGACACGATAATCTGCTTTTTACGTGGTTTAGTACCACCAGGCACTATAGAGGGCTTGGGGTTTTGAGTGTTTTCTTCTTTAGCAGCTGTTAGTCTGATAGGGAGTGTTTCTGGATATCACACCTGAATTGGCCTGTTTGAGGGAGAGATGGGGAAAGAATCTCTTCCAGCCTAAATCCACTTAGTTGGTACTGAAGCTGGGGAGGCAGGAAGATGCTGTTCTTGTGGATCATACCGTTTTTGATTCTTCTGCGGCAGCATGAGCAAAAGCAGAAGCAGCCACGTGTTTTCAGAGCAGCAAGCAGCTAATCTGCTACTGCTTTCCATGTTCTTCTGCAAAATGAAGGAGTGATCTCCTACCATTCTTAGCTGTTTTGTTGACATTGCCGAGCTGATGTGTTGTTTGTACGTGACACCGCGGGTGCACACCGAAGTCTAATTGTATTTTCTTTTCTCTCTCTTCCCATGTGCATCGATACAAGGCGGATGCTGAAGGTGAGTTGATGTTTTACAATTGATATTGGGATTGTCCCAAACTTACGTCCTGGGGGCTTTTTTTTCCAATGAACTTGAGACTTGAGCAGCATGGGTTGAAACTGTCTTTTCCAAAAGGCATAGGACAGTGCTAAAGCAACATGAAAATGGATCCAATCATTGCTTACAAGTCACTCTCAGAGCTTGTAGAGAATATCTGAAATCAAAACTGAATAAAACTGTGTTTTCTTCTTTTCCAAAGATGCAAGTTCAGCAAACATAAACTTGATCTTAATTTAATTATCAATTTTACCACTCCAATTCTTGCTTTGAGTAAGAAATGGAAAAAAAGGGGTTTAGCCTGTGTTGCGTGAAGGAATTATCCGCCACCAGTTTCAGGGGGCTTGGAAATAGGTCCCTTTTAACCCAAACTGCTCTATGCTTCTATGCACTTCAGGATAGTTGCAGGGCTGTAGATTTTATACCGCATCTGACTTGCTGTCATCAAATTACAGGGAACCAAGGAGAAAGGGGAAATTCCGGACCAAGAGGCCAGCAACAGTCGGATATCGCTGATCCGAGGAGAGATGATCCAGATGAGCCGAGATCTAATGATGTGTATGTAGCAGCTGAAGTGTCTTTCTAAATTCTGATTTGTTCCCGGCTTTGGGGTTACGTTTGGTTACCGTGTGAATTTCACTCCTGAAATGGGTTTGCATTGCTCCAACGGGACTGGTTTGAAAAACAAATAGCCAAAGCCCAGCACAAACTTTTCTCCCGTTGTTCATGAGCTCATGACATAATATGTTTTACGGTATGGCTTGACGCAAGTTGAAATGCTTGTAAAACCTGAGAGACACCCCCAAAATACCTGAAAATGTGCTTCTTAGCATGGCTGATTTGCTAAGGAAGCAGTTCTTGGAAGGAATGGTTTCCAAAGGACAGCTAGATGCTTTTGTCAGAAAAGTCTTAATTTCTGACCCGTTGAAGATCAGTGCTGCCATCCGTGTGCTGCCCTGTACTACGGAGTGCTGTTCCTTGTAAGAGTAGAGCAGGGGGACTGTCTGCATCGTCCCCCTCGTGAGAAGCAAGACCCAGTTTCCTTTAATGAGGGGCACCCTAACTGCTTATTCCATGCAACAGATGGAGAGAGGGAAAGACAGGCAGGGACCTTCAGATGAAACGCACCATGGCTGGTGTGTGCAGTGGGGTGATGACAAGGCATTTTAGGTAGCAGTGACCCTCAATGCATGGTGGCATTAACGGACGTGTGTGTTTTTTCTGCTTCTGTTCTCTCTACCACAAGGCCGTCTGGTACCGTTAGCTGTCCAATTTGCATGGATTTCTACTCGGAGGTAAGGATCCGCATCTTGCCACGGCGTCTTCTTTGTCGGAGGGAGACCGGGGTGCCTTGTGAGCTGAGCATCTGTGCTGGGTGCGGTGGGATGCTGCAGACAGCTGGCTTGTGGTACAGACCTCGCTGGGAAGGTCAAAGTGGGTTGGAAGCCAAAGTCATTTCTTGGTGGTGCACGTAGTGCCAGAAACACCTCCCGAGGTGGCAGTGAAAGGTCTGTGGGTTCCTTTAATCAGCCATGTACTGATTCCAGGCCCCCAAGTCCTCTCTGTCTGGTACCAATAGAGCAGCAAAGCAGAATTCTTCACACCACATTCCTCTGGTGCTTTCTTTTCCTCCAGATCATGCAAAGTGGACGGCAGATTGTTTCAACCTTATGTGGGCACGTTTTCTGCAGTCAGTGTCTCTATGATTGCCTTATGAATTCCAGACTTTGCCCAAGCTGCAGGGTGGACACCGACGGACGATATCATCCTCTCTATATATGAGCACTCCTATTGCTTAGGACAGACTCCACTGAAAGTCTGAGGAACAAGTCATTTTTCTTCAGATTTCAAGAGCAGCAGCTTGTTCAGTTTTTATTTGTTTCTGGTTATTAAATTTTGGTTTATTGTTCCAAAGAGAAATGGCTGGTTTTTGCAAGTAAGTGGGATGTGTCTGGAGAGCTTTTTTATGGTCCCAGTGGTTTCTCATGGTGTCCCTGGTTAGAATGCTGAACTTAGGACCGTCTCCCAATTAGAGCAGCAGCCTGCATCTTTTTTTAATGTGTAAGTAAGAGAGGTCTGAATATTTTGTTATTTCTTCCTCTTAAAATCATTCTCACCCTCGCATGCAGCCGCAGAAGAGTTACCGTTCAAAATACAGGCGGGCAGTTTGCCCATTCCTCACGCTTCTGCTTTTATCCTACCAGAAGCTCGTCACTATATTGCTTTCTGCTATTCCATCCTTACCCGAGTAGAGGTCTCTATGAAATGGACAACCACGGTTAATGCAACCAAACCACCTGCTGTTAACCAGCAGTCAGGTGGTTTAAGCAGAAGGCTTGAACACATGGATGTCCTTATGAACTCCGTGAGATCTAAGGTACGCAGACAAATTGCAGCACGGGCGGCAATGGGAAAACACTTCTTGGAATGTTTTAACTGCCAAGAATTCCTGTCATGGAATCGCAACGCTGAATTGCTCTACTGACGTGATGAGGTAGCCCCTTGAGTTTACTGCTCTTCTTCGAGGCTTTGGGTGGAATGGTTTAGTGTGAGGTGTCCCTGCCCTCGGCAGGGGGGTTGGAACTGGATGATCTTAAGGTCCTTTCCAACCCTAAGTATTCTATGATTCTGTGATTCTATGTATGTGACAGTCCATAACTTAAAGCTAGGTCTGCTCACAAGGTAGTTTTTGTGATGTGTGTAGCTACTGAGTTATTACTTGGGAACAAATTTTCTTGAATTATTCTGGTATACGGTGGTTTTACATTAGCTGCTTACTCAAGAGGAGCTACTAGGGAATAATGTGAGCAGGATTGAAAGCCTCTGATTTCTTAACACTCAGCAGGAACACAGTCTAGGAAGAGAACTTGTTATACAGTAGGTGATGTAACTGCATCAAATACTTAACCTGCTGTCGGATCTTTATAGTGATTTTTCAGAAGCCTTTCTTTCTCTACGCCAAAGTTTTGCCAGTACAGAGAGGTCCTTGCCTCTTCTTTCTCCTCCTCCTCTTCTCAAGGTCTGGTTGTTAACCTGCCTGGAAGGCAGAACTAAATAATTTTAATTTCAAAAGTGTTTACTGTTACACGGTTTTACGATTAATATGTCTAAAGACAGACAGTTGTGCAGTAGTAGTGCTTGAACCAGACACTGGTAGAGTTGTATTTAGCTTGGAAAATCTATATTGTGAACTTTATGTGCAGAGGATCTATTTCAGGAGCAAAGCACACATGGGATTGTTAGGTAGCATGTGAACCACGGAGAGGAGAGGGTGCAGCAGACATGTTCTCTACTGCTCCTTGAAGTACATACAGGTAGATTTTGCTGGGAGAATTGTATCTTAGCATCCTGGGTAAAGCAGTAAGGTACTCTCTTAGGCAAAAGCCCTGCCTGTTACTGAGGTTGTCTGATGCCTCTCTTTAGGAGGCTGCGTTTTACAGTGCCTACAAGTTTGTCAGCTGGAACCACTTGGGCTGAAATTTTTACAAGTTGTTTATGAGACTCAGTATGATAGTTCTTCTTTTCTTTGAATACTTCTGTTACCTCTGTATTGTGGAGTAGGGATTTCTGCCTCAGTATTCCCCATGTCTGCTTTTAGACCAGTTTATAACTCCTTGAAATGACAGCAGCAATTTAAATTCTGGCAGTTAGATCTCTGAATTCTTTTTCCTTGTTGAGTATCTTCCCATCTTTCCTCTTGATGGTCAAATTGAACATGCACCCATCCCACAGAGTGGCTCAGTGCGATGGTGCCTGATCCTGCAGGGATGAGATTGGACTGTTTTGCTTCATCCGCTTCTGCACTGAGACAGCCAAGCTGAGAGTGGGAAAATAAGGATCACAGGTGAGATGAAAACATTGTGGACAAAGTGAAGGCAGAATGGGTGGAAAGGGAGAGCAGAGTTTGTGAGGAATCGCTGTGTGGGGGAAGAGAGGTGAATTTGTCTGGGAAAGGAGATTGGAAGGTCAAGCAAGGCATAGCTGAAGGGGATCTGAAATGGAAAGCCCACCGAGGAGGCTGAGTGGGAACTGGGGAGGAGGAAATGGTTGGGGGATGGTTCTTTGCAGGGACATGAGAAAGGAAAGGAAGGGAGTCAGGGAATTACGTCAGACAAGGATCTAGTGGTGGGGAAGAAATAGGGTGGGGCTCAAGGACAGTTTGGATAGAAAGGGGCTAAGGAAGTTTAAACGTGGTGTGAAAAAGCAGTATTAAACACCGTGGCCTGCCATAGCTGTGATAAGACCTACATTCATGAGTCTCTGTTGTTAGCATGTATCTGCAAAGCCCACTGGTAAAACCTCCCAGTACTGTGTAGGGGAGAGGTTTAGGGGGACAGCAGGCTGCTAATGTTACAGGTTGCTCTGTCAGTTCATATGCCAGAGATACAGGAGATCAATATACAAATAGTAAAAGGTAGGAAAATCAGGTGTGCAGGGTTGTCAAAATGAGAGAATTCAGGTGGTTCTTTTGACCCAGTGTGACATACAAGAACCTGAAAATATCAAAGGAGAATCACCACCACTTTCTCCAGTTAGTGCCATTCAAAGGTCAACGTCTGCCATCTGGTACTCTTAAGCAGTGTCAGATCTTCCTTATTCTCCCTGTATGGTTAATGTAGGAGCCCATCACATTTTCTTTGGATCACCTCCTCTCATTTGTTTTGATACTGATGGTTTGGGACACCAGATGCACAGGTTTTAATCGCAGTTTGGCTACTCACAGGCTGTATGGTCTTGGACTAGTTAATTCACTTTCATGTGCTCTATTTTTCTCATCAGTAATTTGGGGGTAATAATGTTCTCTAACCACCCTCTGTAGAGGCTCTTGAGCTCTGAATGCCGCAGTTCAGACAAGAGCTGAGAGATGCTAGTCGTGTTATTAATGACAGTTTCTTCCTGTCTGACTGGTGACTGTTTCTTTTTTCTCTTTGGATCATTGTGTGACTGTGGTATGACAGAAATTGAGGTTTAAGAAAGGAACTGCTGGGGATGATAGGTACAGTGTAACAGGGACAGCTTTCTGTCTGTTACCCAGGCCCACTGCTTAGCCAGCACTGGATGCATTTGTGTCTGCAGCCAGACTGACTCAAACTTTGTAGCAAGTCATTTCAAAGACATACACACCTCCCTAATGACACTCAGCTTATATGAAATAATTTGGAAGAATCTGGCTTTAGTAAGTAACTGTGAGTGACTTGGAGCATGGTGCTGAGTACTCGTTTTGTAGCTGGTGTGATAATGCTGCTCGTGCTGTGATCTTGTGGGCTGTAGGATCGGGCAGCACCACGGGAGCATGGCAGGGTGAGAGACAGGGCTAGGAAGAGATAAACTGCAGAATAGCACATTTATTTTCATACCTTTCTACATGAATGTTTGAAGAGCTTTATACAGCTGCCCTTCATTTGAACGAGGTGGCTTTTTATCTCATGTTTATTCCTGCTCTTACTATTCACAGCTCTCTTTGAGCATATGGAATGCCTTAGTGCTATGCTGGAGATGGCTCAGATGCCAGTTTACAGCATATATCTGTAACTATGAATTTGGAATTGAATTCAAATGAGAATTTGTTTCGATGTCATAGGTATCTATCACTGACAAGCAACTGCATCTCAGTGGTTTGTGTGCTATCTTTAGTACAGCTGTTATGAGTATCTCCAACCCTTGTCATTCTGTCGAAATTATCATTGAGGAACAAGCTCAGGTCAGAAAGTTCTTGGTATGTCTTATTGTTAGAGGAGAAGATGCTATCATATGTGGCATAGAGATAAAGAAATGCCTCATTTATTACTAGATTTTGAAGTAGAACTCAGTGCATTGCCTTAACCACAGGAGTCTGTGAAAGTAGTCGTGCTCACAAGGCAGTTGGCTGAGGAAAGCGCAGAGTTAACTGTTTCAAGCTCTTGCTGTAACACCACCTCTCCCATTAGATTAAAATCTTTCCTTCTTTCCTGACTTTTTAATTGTTGTTTTTGTTCTTGAGGTTTAGTGTTTGTGAGAGTGAGCCCGGCTGGAAGCCAACAGGCTGTAGGCTGGCTCTGAAGCCTAGTATCCGTGCTGCTGCTTTGCTCCCAGAAACTGTTCCAAGTTTGGTCCTCAATCAAACCTTCAGACTCTGCTGGGAAGGCAATAAAAGAGCAGATTAAAGTGCTTAGGTGTTCTTTTCGGGAATAATCCCAATTCAGCAGGGTTTGAAGAGCCAGCTGCTTCTGGACTTTAGAGGCTGATACCTTTCTCAGCTTCAGTATTCCTTTCAGTCTCTTTCTTTGGTTGTTTCTGCACTAGCTGCTATTCTGTAACCTGTTCTTGTAGGTTACACAAATGAAAGTTTGGATAAAATTATTTTGACGTTTCTTTTGTCTCAGATCTGGGTGAAGAGGTACAGATACAGATTTTTTTTTTTTTTTTTTTTTTTTTTTTTTTTTTTTTTTTTTTTTTTTTGGGTTTTTTTTTTTTTTTTTTTCAGGGAAAAGGAAGCTCCACGAACATTATATTGGAAATATATACAGTAAATCCCATTTTATACTACATTTCCAGATAGTATTGCATTACTTTGAGAGTGCTGTTGTCTGTGTGCTGTATGACACAGTTCTTCCTTACAAGCCTGGCTCAGTGGCTGACCACATTTCTTACCATATGCCTCTAGTTATTATTTCTCTGTCAAGCTGATGTGCTTGCTTTTGTCGTGTTTAATTATCATTATAATACCTCAATGCATTGCAGCTTGAAAATAGTCCCTAAGCCACTCCAGATTGTTCAGTCCAGTACTGTAGAATGGTCAACTTTGTGCAATGACCTCTTATTACACAAATGTTTTTGTAGGATCACCTCCTCTCATCTACTTAGAGAAAAGAGAGAGTGATAATTCCTGAATGTTATTAATGATTCCCAAGTTGGGAACTTCTGTCCAAGAATAAATACTTCCAGTGACACTCTAGTGCACTGTCATAGTAGCACTGTGTTGGCCATAAGTCTGCTGTTATCAGTCATGAGATACCCTGAGTAGTGAGCAAATACAGTGCTGTGAATTGTGGATATTATTACACAGTGGTTATACAAAGTGGACGCCAAAGTGTAGATAGTGTATGCTTCAGGAATAGAGAATGTAATTAGAAAAGGTGATTTGACTGCTATAGATTTGGTTTGGTAAGAGGGAGTAATGAAGTAATCTTAGTCTGTGATCTGTAGAAGCCTTTTAATCTTTGTTTTCCTTCTTAGGCATAACATTGTTGTCCTCTTAGTGTAGCGATATCAAATAGCAGCTCTTTAAGACTAAAAAAAAAAATAACCAACACCCCACCCCCCCAAAAAAAACAACAAAAAAAAAACCAAACCAGCAAAAAACTTGCCAATTTTATATTTTTGTCAATTTTACCCTTATTTATGGAATTCTGTTTTCGTTTTACTGGATACTGATAATTCCCTGTGAAAAAAGATAAAGTTACTGATGTCCCACATCCAGAGAATCAGGTTCTGGACTCTGAGATTCACCATAAATGGTCAAAAGTATCATGTGCACTTCAGATGTTCGGGCTATATAAGCAGGGATGAGTCTCAGATGAGAGCCTTGTTGAATAGTGAGAGTATGCACAGCTTGAGTCTTAGAGCAGCATGTACTTAGCTCACAGAAAGCCAATTTGGAAGAAGAGTTCTTTACTGTGGATGAATTATATCCTCTAGATTTGGGTACATGCTGGGTGGGTGGATAAGTTAGCTTGGAACGCTTAGCTGCCCAAAAAGAAAGTTTGTATTTTTTTAGGACCTGCTTGTGGGATATATATTTCTGGCCTTCAAACTTTTTTAATTCACTTTACATGAGAGTTGTGCATTATTTATAGTGAGTGTGGGATATGGAAAGAGTCCTGTGGAAGAAAGAAAATAAACTTTTCAATCATGAATTCTGTTTTTGACCATGATGCCAATTTGGGGCAAGATTCCAATCATCTTGCACCCAAAATAGAAGTGCTAAAAACCCCCAGAATTCACCAGTCTCACTCATGATCTGAATATTTTCTCAAATTATAGTTAGGAAGCAAAGCACAGAGTCTTGAGGCATGTGTCAGCTTCATGATGAGAAGGGCAGCTCATCCTCTTTTACCTCATTAATGTCTTCCTGCTGCTTTGAATAGGCTTTAGTGGCCAGAGGTGTGACCTTTGTGTTTTGATGATGTTTCTGGGCTGTGAAAACAAACAGAAGGCACACATATTGGGTTTTGCATCCCCCATATGCTTGGTGCTCCGAGCTGTGGGCTGTGCCTTGGCAGCAGGCTTCCTCTTGGCTCGGGTAAGGTGTACCAAAAGCTCCCCCAGAAGGCACCCAGGTTTTGGTAGCAGTGTAGCCTTCCTTCAGCTCTAGAGTTGAACAAGCCAAGTGAAACTTATGCAGGAGCTGAGCTGTGTTGGTCACCAGAGGCCATCACAGTAAGATGAAGGTGCTCTATTGTGCTGCCAGCCTGTTTCTGTCACTGCAGTGGTACCAAAGGGGCATGAATGGAATTTCATGGACAGCGTTTTGGTGTCAGAACTTATTCAAGAGGTTTATTTTCCTGCACCGTAGTTCAGCAACATTTAATCATTGCAAGAGATTGGTTCTGTGGTCTCATTTACCACATGTGGCCACTCACACAATTGCACTGGCACAAAAGGAACAGTAAGATGGGAACCAGGCATGGGAGCAAGCAACTGAGATGGGAGCTTTGCCCACTGAAGAAAACGTATACAGCAGCTTTCCTGGGTCTCCTACAAAGCATGGTGCTTAGCAGATCTGACTCAACGGACCTGGGGGTGTTTGTGTAGGTCCTAAACACTGCACTGGCACTGCTTAACAGTATTGTGCTGAAAGTATCGATGTGTACCATTTCATGGCATGCCTTGTTTCACTTACACCTGAACCATGTTCATTCGTGGTTTAGCACCACAATAAGAATTACTGTGTTGTGTTTCTTAGTTAAGGTCTTTAGTGTTTGTTTATACAAGTATTTGAAAGTCATGTCTCAGACCCAAAATTTATTAATTTAATTTAAAAATATGGGAGTTTTTTAGCTTTCTGGTTTTGAAACTCTTAATATTTGTGATTCTACTCTTGATGACTGCAGAAAAACAATTTTTTTGTGTGTTGAACTATAAATGAGATTACTTTGTCACCTTCTGGTGTGCTTTGAGCTTTAGCAAACAGGGACAAAGTTACAGTAAAAATGATCCCTTACACAAGCCCATGCACCAAGAGCAGTTTTTTTTCCTGTAATTCTGCAAGTGAGAGAAGCAGGTAAAGGAGAGGCTTGGCAGTTCTCCCATCACCATCCCAGGCAGTGCCTCTGTCCTGAGATCCTGTAGCTGATCCAGTAATCAGATGGTTGTTCATGTGCACCTTGCCTGAAGAGAACCACTGTCTTCATAAGGTGCTCAGCTGCAAGACTCCTAAAGGAAATTAAGCCCATACAGTAATCCTACAGCAGATAAAAATGGACCCAAAAGACTGAAATATTGGTAGAGGAGCACATGGCTGAAGGAATAGGAACAAATTACAGAGAATGCTTTCAGTGAATGAGAAACTGGAAGTTGTTGAGACAGCTGGTGTACTTGCTGGGTGGTTTACCACATGCAAAGGGAGCCAGCCACTCAGGAAAACAGAATATTGTAGAGTTGTTAAATTATTTATTAGTACCAGTCCTCACTGCAGATATGCATCCGGATTTGTTGAGAGCGCTCAAGTATGAGATGGCTAAAGTGTTAAGACAAATACATACAGTTTTATTAGAAATAGCAGTGAAAAAGTGGAACTGCATGTGTGAGAAGGCATCTGGAGAATTATAGCCCAGTAAGCTGATACTGGTAGTCAGTAAATTAGCTGAAATAATAGTTACCAGCAAGTCACAATTCATAGATTGCAGCCATCAAAATTGCACAGAAGAAAATGGTGTCGGTGTCATGTCAGACTGAAGGTGAGGAAGGTGTTTTGACAGATGGAAAATCATTTGATTTAACTGATGAAAGCTTTTAGAAAGTTTTATTGTCCTTCACAGATGGTTATTAAGAAACATGGTACTACTAAAATGAGAGTCAGTTTGTTGGCGCCGTTCAAAACCTGTATTAGAGGCAAAAGCAAAAAGGAACATTAGCTGGTTAGACCTTCTGACAGTGGTACGCTGATAAATCCCCACTTTAAACTAGTGGGCACTGTTCTGTTCTTACAGGCATGAAGCGGCACTGATGTGGCATTCTGACTGCCCCATTAGCCCTGCCGAAAGGCAGAACTGGGAATTATCTAAACAGTGTCCGTTCCCTGAGCATGGAGAGCTATGAGGCTGCAAGTCCTACACCCCTCCATGGAGACCTCCATTTAGCAAAGACCTGGACCTGAGAATAGCAAGCGCTTTCTTGATATGCTGCTGACTTGAAAAATACAGTAGTAAAAGAAAAAAATCCCAGTAATTTTTAAAACGTACCAGTAAGAATAGGAAAAATAATGAAGAATAGCATGAAGAATGTTACCAAAAGTAAAAGCCAATACATGAAGAACGCCCTCATCTTACCTCAGAATAGCATTCAAGAGTTAGTGGGAGTTCTGGGATCACGAGATGAAGCTGAAAAAGGATCAGGGAAATCTCGGTTGTGGAAAGTGGCTGAAGAATGTGGCTGTTTACCTTAGGAAGCAGTGAGTCAGAGAAGAGACGTGCTAAAGTTGTGTAAACCAGTAAATCGTAATAGAAAAGGTAGATTGGGGTAATTTCTGTTTTCCTTGTCTTAAAGCACTAAAGTAGGTGGGTTTTTAAAGGAATGAGAAGGTTGCAAATTCCAAAACTGATAAAAGGAAATTCTTAATCAGATCTGTGATTAAGTAATAAAAGTCACTAAAGCAGTAAGTTGTTATGCTGATGAATTTAACAAGGTTTTAAAAAGCTTATTTTATTGGATATCAGAAATATTTACAGCTGCCATAATCCATGCTGAAAAATTTTGAAGGGGATATTAAGCCTCACACATGTGATTTTGAGACAGTCTTGAGCTGCTAGAGGTATCTTTCTGTTCTTTTGCTGGTTGTTCTTCCTTCCTAATGTAAAGTGTAGGACTTTAGTGGTGTAATTTGTATAATATTTGTATAAAAGGTGTGAAATTAGTTCTGATTCTCAGTCGCATCCTTTAAAGAGCATTCTGTGTGAGTGATACCTGAATTCAGACTCGTACAGTCTATTTTCAGGCACTGGCTGAACAGCGTAGCTGGGGGGGATGGTTAAGGATGGTTCCCAGCATTTCTTCAAGTCACCAAGGTCTGTGGCTAAATAGAAGCGTGCAGGTATGGGATTCCAGAAAGTAATACTGTCAGGAGCTGTTGCAATTGTAATTCAGGTAGGTGTTGGGTTGCTTTTTTTTGTCATA
>JAVHNF010003344.1:0-14211 GCA_034783455.1 Micropsitta finschii | reverse complement strand
CTACTGCAGCCTAGTCCGGCTAACAGGCAGATTGCTTGTACAGGTTTTCCAATGAGCCATGCCCCTGATCACTCAGCTGTTTCCCAACAATCTCTGATCTTGATTCTCACATTCCCACATTCTGTTTTTACTCTCCTGAATCAGGTGAACCTAATTGTCCTCAAGAAATGGTTGTCATTTTCATTGTTCATATTGAGGTAAGTAGTGAATGGCACTCTTAGCTAAACCTTGTAGTCAAATTAGTCTTCTCTTGTGGTCCATGATAGGACAGTATTTGATCCAGTCCACAGTGCTGTGTATGACCTCAGTTTTGAGATTCCATTGCTGGTTTGCAAACCAGAAGCAATCAGCAGGAATCGCTTGGAGAGGTATTTCCTCCTGGGATTGTTCCTGAGCTTGGCAAAGGAAAGGCATTGAGCTTTATGACAGAAACTGCATTGCCCTACCTTTAGTTCTATCAAAGACTGTAGTGGGCTTGGTTTTCTTCTTGGTTTTTTTCAGCAGCTTTTAGTCTGATAGGCGTATTTCTTGATATCAGAAAAGAAGGAATCTCTTCCAGCCTAAATCCAATTGGGGGAGAAAGGAAGATGGTGTTCCGGGGCTTCATAAGCTGCCTCCATTTCTATCCTTTTGCTGCATCTTGAGCAAAACCAGAAGCAACAGCTAGTTTCCAGAGTAGCAGCTAATCTATTATGACATCCAAAATTCTTCATCAAAATGAGAGAATGATACACTGCCATTCTCAGCTGCAGTTGTTGTCAGCACTTAGCTAATGTTTTGATCTCTAAGGTATGTAACACCAGTGTGCACATGGAGTCTGTGTTTTCTTCTCTCTCCCTTCCCATATGTATCACTGGAGGAGACCTGCTGAAGGTGAGTTGACGTTTTACAGTTGATAATGATTTTTCCTCAACTTAATTTTTTTTTGGTTTGGTTTTGTTTTTTCCAATGAACTTGAGCAGCATGGATTGAAACTGCTTTTCCAAAAGGCAGGGGACAGTGCTAAAGTATCTGGACAGTGTCTTACAGAATGGATCTATTCTGTACTTTACAGTCACTATCAAAGCTTGCAGGATGTATAAGAAATGAAATGCATCAAAGCTGCTTAAAATATGTTTTCTTGTTTTCCAAATACAGAAAGTCTGTAAGGCCAAAGTTACTTGTAATCATCACTTTTAGCACTGGAATTCACCTGCTTTGAATAAGAAAATGTTGAAAGAGGATTTTATCCTGTATTGCAGTGCAGTTCCTGCAGTGTAGAAAACGTTGAAAGCTATTCATAATCACGCAATTCAGGATAGTTCCAGAGCTATAGATTTTATACTATATCTAACTTGCTATCATTAAATTACAGAGAACCAGCAAGAAGGGGGAAATTCTGGACCAAGCATCCAGCAACAGTTGGATACCACTGTTCCAGCTAGAGGTGATCCAGATGAGCCAAGACGTAATGATATGTATGTAACAGCTAATGTGTCTCTCTAAATATGATTTTTTCCAGGCCTTTGGGTTATGTTTGATTACCGTGTGAATTTCAGTCATAAAATCTATTTGCATTTCTTGAATAGAACTTATTTTTTAAAAAACAACAAAACCCAGCACAAGGTTTTCTTCTGTTGTTCATAAACTCATGATCTATTATATTTTACAGTATGGTTTGACGTATGTCAAAATGCTCGTAACATCTGAAGGACTCTCCCAAAATAGCTGAAAGCCTGCTTATTATCATGACAGATTTGATAAGGAAAGAGTTCTTGGAATGAATGGTTTCCAAAGGACAGCTAGATGCTTTTGTCACAAACCCCTTATTTCTGACCTGATGAAGATTAATGCTGCCATACCTGTGCTGCACTGTGCTACAGACTGCTGTTACTTGTAACAGGAGAGCAGGAGGACTGACTACATCATCCTCCTAATGAGAAGCAAGACCCTGTTTCCTTTAGGGAAGCGTCACCCTAACTGCTTATTGCATGCAACAAATGGAGAGAGTGAAAGGTACAGAGGGACCTTCAGATGAAATGCATCATGGCCAATCTGTGAAGTTGGGTGATGACATGACATTATAGGAACCAGTGACCCTCGATGCATGGTGACATTAATAGATGTATGTTCTTTCTGCTTTTGTTCTCTTTACCGCAAAGCCACCTGGTACCATTAGATGTCTGATTTGCATGGATTTCTGCTTGGCGGTAAGGACCTGCATTTTGTCATGGCTTCTTTTTTTGTCAGAGGGAGAACGGGGTGCGGGGTGAGCCGAGCATCTCTGCCGGGTGATGTGGGATGCTGCAGACAGCTGGCTTGAGGTACAGACCTCACTGTGAAGGTCAAGCTGGCTTGTAAGTCAAAGTCAGTTTTTGGTGGTCAACATAGTGCCAGAAACACTTCCCAAGGGGGCACTGAAAGACCTTTGAGTTCCTTTAATCAGTAATGTACTGATTCCAGGCACCCAAGTCCTCTCTTCCTCGTGCCAATGGACCAGCAAAGCATAATTCTTCACACCAAATTCCTCTTGTGTTGTTTTTTCTTCCAGCTTGTGCAAAGCAGATGACATCTTGTGGCAACCATATGCGGCCACATATTCTGCTACCAGTGTCTTTATTATTCCCTTATGAATGCCAACACTTGCCCAACCTGCAAGACAGAGCTCGGTGATGGAGACTATCATCACCTATCTATATGAGTTTGTTTATGTTTTATTGTTCCAAATAAAAATAGTTGTGTTTCTGCAAATCAGTGAGATGTGTCTAGAGAGCTTTGTTATGATCCAAGTGACTTCTTGTACTGTCCCTGGTTAGAATGTTAAAGTTAGGACCGTTCCTGTATTAGATCGGGAGAAGAAAATATCAGTTGGTAAGGTCAGTATTTCCTTCAGCTTTTCCTTCTGCTCCCACAGATCTAGAACTTGGCTCCAGAGCCACCCATCCCCAGCCTATTTTTGGGCCGTCACTCCACCACTTCTTGAAGTGATACATGTTTGGGCAACAAACCCCTTACAATACACCTCCCATTGTTATCCTCTGAGCAAACTGCTTCAAGTTCTGTATTGAACTAAAGTCATGTTCCTTATTAACCTTGGCTATTCACAGGCAATACTGAATTGTGAATAATTCTGCAGCTCTTGGTATCCAGTCCAGCACCAACCCTGGCTTGTCAAGGACGTTTAATAAGATTTCCATCCTGTTCTCCATCCTGCTGCCCAGAAATCACATTACAAAATGTACTGTTGCACCCTGCAGTTGTGGTCATTGCTGCCTACACCAGCAGTGCAGGCTTAACATGTCAGAAGTTTCCAGAGTGCCTGCCAATAGCCAGCAGCACATTATGTGCACTCAATTTTTATGTGCACTGGTCCTTCTCTGAAGGAAGTGAGAAGAGGCTTCCCCAAAGCTTTTCTCCAGAAACACCCAGCTCCTGATGCGACAAAAGCCAGCCAGCCATCACGGTTGTGTTTCTGTTCTGCACCTGAGTTCCAGATAAAGCACCAGGTATACATCTAGGAGAGAACTAGCACTCCAGAGGCATGCTTCACACAGAAAACCTTCTTAACAGTATTTCACAAGGTAAAAAAATGCTTAACTCACTGTATGGTAACCTGGACAAGAAAGCTACATTCAGCCTCCTCGGGGACATGAATATGTGCTTGAAGTACTGGGATTTACCGCTGAAATTTAACAGCATTTTAACAGATTCTTAAACAGAAAGACATTTTAAAAGCCTAATTTACCATTCATTTCTGGCGCAGCATGTTCGTTTTAGCACTTTTCTTACACTTCAAATGTACAATTGGGCTAAGGGATAACGATGCAGAAAAACTAAGGCTCGCCCTCCGAAGTCGGCTCCTGTTACCAAACACCCACGGGCGAGCAACCGGCAGCGCAAACCGCAGATACGGACGCGGAACCGGTCTTCCCCGGACGCGTTGCCGCGGCAGAGGGTCCACTATGGAGGCGGACCCGTGCCCCGCCGGAAGCGCTGAAGCTGGGCCGGAAGAGGGAGGACGCCGCGAGAGGCCTATGGCGAAGGAGGGCGATGGAGAGGCTCCGGAAGCTGTGGAGGAGCCGCACCATGACCTTCGGGGTCCCTCTGTTGGTGAGCAGCATGGTGGGGGATGTATTGGCACCGGGAAGAGGGAGCGGCGGCAGACCCCTCTCCGGCCTGGCGAGCTGCCTCCGAGCGTGCGGTGCTCCCGCCGGTGCTTCAGGGCTGGCGGGGCGGCCCCCGCTATGGAGCCGGCGCACGGCGGGAAAGCCCGCGTCGGTGTCAGGGGAGAACGGGTAATGAATTTACGTTGGCTGGAGAAAGAGTGGGGTTTGAGTGAGCTGCGGGACGGTGCCGCCACCTGCGAGCTTGTGGGGAGCGGCAGGTAGGACCCTCCGGTGTGCCCTAAGAGAGGTGAGGAAAATGTGTCTTCGAATTACAGAAACAGCGAAGTTGGAGAAGACCTTTAAGATCAAGTCCAACGGTTAACCCAGAGCTGCCAAGACCACCATTAAACCATGTTAGTGAGAACCTCATTCTCACGGTTTCTGAACATTTACAGGGGCGGTGATTCTGCCACTTCCCTGCGAAGCCCGTCCCAATACCTGAGCATCCTCTCTGGTGATCAGGTCTTGGTGTTTTTAATTTAAAGCACTGCTTGCGTGTTTGTCTAACTTTCTTCAGCTTTTCGGTGGATTTCAAGCCACAGCAGCAGTGATCATCTGGTGTTTTGTACATACAGATAAAAGAATTTGAGTTAAACGAGTTGATAGAGTTATAGTCAAAGTGATAGGTGAGGCATAACTACTTAGAATAGTTGAGGCTAGAAAAGGTCAATAAAGTCAAAGGAATAAACCAAGGTAATGAGAGGCAGCATAATGCATTGCACTTGCTTATTTTAAGTACCTGTGCGCATTTGGAGTGGCCCAAAGGACAGTGACACTTGTTGGAGTTAAAAAAGTTTCAGCCCATTTTCTTTTTAAAGTCATACTACAGGAGTTCTAGAATAAGGACTTTAAAAGGATTAAAAGAACATTATAAAATGTAGTTATTAGGTGACTTTGAAATTGAAAGGTATATTAGGTGGGATGGGTCTTGCAGAATAATAGAATAGAGTAGTTTGGGTTGGCAGGGACCTTCAGAGGTCATCCAGTCCAACCCCCCTGCAACAAGCAGGGACATCTTCAGCTGTGAGCTGTAATACTGTGAAAAGACAGAGATGTTATTGTAAGACACAGAAACTTGTCAAAAGTACTGTAAAAAAACAAAACAAGACTCTTACAGTCTACTCAAAGTCCTCAGCTGGAGTAACTTCCCAGCATTGTGGTGCCATTGCAGAGATGACAAAGACAAGCTGTAAAGTCAGGATCAGAGCAACATAAAAGATACAGCAGATATTCCACCTTTAAAGAATGCTTGAAGAAATTGACTTAATTTATTTTAGAAAAGGCTGGGAAGTTCTGTGCATCATATACTGAGAGTGGTGATTGCTTTCCATAGCTTGGGAAAGATGTACCAAAGCAAACGAGCTTCAGAGAAGATGAAAGGAAAATGCTACTCTTCATTAGGAAAGTGTACTCATGGTACATGCTTAGGGTTTTTAAGGAGAGGTTGAACAGCCGTCTGGTCGCAGAGGCATAGTTTTTCCTAGCTCTCCTTTAGTGCTGGAGCTAGGACTTCAGCTTCACAGGGCAAAGTAGACCTGTGGTTGTCTTTTTGGCCCTCCTGGTGTTTTTGTACAATCTGACATAGGTTATAGCAGAAATCTTTGAGGCTGGTTTCTTTGACTTTGTACCGCCTAATTCCATTCCATTTCTGTTACCGCAGAGCTCTTTTCTCCAGAGACAATATTATATAGAGAAATAGTCTATTATATTTCTTTCCAAGGTTTCATGTCTCTCTGCCTTAAAATTATTCTCTCCTCTGAATGCTTCAAAATGTTTCTGTGTTGCTGCCCAAAGGCTTCCTGAGGAGTAAGAAAAAGGAAAATTCATGTAATTCTTGTCAGCTTCCCAGGTGTCTATTGAACTCTGAAAGCATCTCTGAAGCTGAACAGAATTGTGCTAAAAGATCAGTTACAGCAAAAAAGACAGTGAAGCTATACACAGAAGGAGCATACCTTTTTAACCCTTTGAATTCTACTGAATTTGTTGATCATACTGAAACCAAAGGTTTCTGTTAGATTCTTGCATCCTGTGCATCATTTCTTTCACTAGAAACTTACAGGACTTTACTGTTTAGTACTTCTGGACTTTTCATCAGTACCATATTTGCTTTTTCAAAGAAAAAAAAAATCAAACAGCTTTCATGTCTTCCCTTCTTACACTGCATATTTAGATGAAAAAATTCCTGTGCTACTTTTTCTAAAGGCTCCACAGTTAGATAGTTAAAGAAATCATAATTCAGAGGCAGGTGAGTTTCTCATTATACGCACACATGCACAAATACACATTTAAAATACTTCTTTTTAGTGTAAATTATCTTGATCCTTTTTTCTTTGTTCTTTTGTGTTTGTCGCTTTTAGAATATTTCAGTGCAAAAGGAATATTCTTGGTCAAGCTTTAAACCTCAAACTGACAACAGCTTTCAGAGTAAGATGTGTAAATCAGTTTTCAGTCATACTTTCTGAGAAGATAGGTGTGTTTCTTTGTGAGCATCAACAAGACTGTAGGAGGTAAGAATGAAGCCTGCAGCAAACCTTAATTTGTGAATGTTTCCTTTAATTCTGTAAATCTTACAGATATCTCTACATGGCATAAAAGAGTAAGTATGCAGGGGAGAGTGATGTAGGCTGGCATGGAATATTTTAACAGCTTGATTGCTACAAGGTGAGTAGACCTAAAGCATTGGTAAAGATGTGTAGATGCTGGGATGAACTCCAGTGACCTTACAGATGTATCTGTAAAAATTGCTGTTACGCTGGAAATCTGTGCTACCTCCGTGGTAACTTAAACCATCTTTGTCAGCTATACTGACATCACTATTTCCTATCATGATAATGGGAACTCTTTCCTTATACTGGAGGTTAACTTACAGTTCTTTGGTGTTCTTGGTTCTGTTACAGAAGAAGAGCTTCAGTCACTGTTCCTTTATATTCCTCAGGGGACCTTGAGCACCCTTGTCTATTGGAAGGTGTCCCTGCCCATTGAAGGGAGGTTGGAAATGGATGATCTTTAAGGTCACTTCCAACCTTAACCATTCTATGATTCTGTGACCAGAATTGGTGAGTCTGTTAATATCCTGTTGCTGCTGTGATGCTTCTGTAAGATCCTGAGAGAGCAAGGCTCTTTGGTATTACATCTAGCAGATCCACTGCCATACATTTCTTATTAGACACTGAACATTTAAGGTTACTTCTGTAGTGCTGTTAGAATGTTTAAAGGTTGCAGGAACTTACATTTTTAGACAAGATAAATGTATATTTTCAGACAGGTATGGTGATTCTAGATCACTGAGGAAACGTTGGGATTTTGAAATTGCAAAGCAATAATATTCTAACACACGTATTAAAAAAATATTATATCATATGCTCGCACCACTTTCCAAAACTTGCATTCGTGGTTCTGTCTCTAGACAAGTCTAGACAAGGATCTTTCATACTCTGTAAGTTCTGTAAGTTGCAAAATGAATGCATAGATGCAGTTCCAGTTCTGCTGTCACTGTGTTTCAAGGGGAAAATGAAATTTTGAGGATCTGAAGCGGCATCTTAGCAAACAGAAAATACAGTCTGAGGCTCATTTGCTGATTTTTATTGTACTCCAAAAAATAGTATATTGCATGATATATATAGTGCTGCAAGTTTCAAATCTGCAGTATACTGCAGCATTTTCCATATTTATATAGCTGTAGATTTTTACTTTATTTTTTTTTTTGCTTGTTTCCTCCCTCCCCCCTACTCCTTCTGTTCTGACTGTACTTTTACAAGGACTTTGCTTCTCTTCCTGGATCTTGTCTTTGGTGTTCTGTGTGCTGTGCTAGTGCTGCCAAAAGAGAAGATGGAGGAAGCTTGAGCAGTGCTTTTTCTTTTTTTTTAATGAAGAAACATGTTTTTAAAATCTGCTTCCATCAATGTTTATGTGCACAGACTGTACTACAATGCCATCTACATTGCTGCCTTGCAAGTGCAAGTTTACTTTGATAAACACTTTGTCAAGAGACGCCAAGAATGCACATCATGTACAGGACAAGAAAAAAGGTCAGATTAGAGAGTCCTTAACGATGCTGAAGCGATGTGGTCAGTTCTTCCAGGCACCATTAGAGAAGGTCAGTGGCATCTCAGGCCCTTGGTAACAAACCAGTTGTCTCTCACCCTTTTTGATAAACAAAAGAAAACAAAATGCCTTTCCCAGACATCAGGACATGAAATTATTTCTCTCTGGATTAGTTTTGTTCACTGGTGAAGTCAGGGTCATCTGGACTGTTGCTCAGAAATTTTCTGCAAATATTGTGAAATGGTATTTTCTGGTGCTATGAGTTACTGAAAGCAAAAGCTTTACAAGGTTAATGGGCAGTGAAGTGATATTTTCATCCTTTAAATGTATTTAAAAAGCTACGTTGCCACAGATTTCTCTAAATACAACATTCCTAATTAATTTCATAAAAAACTGCTGAATTCTGAGTCCGTAGCTATGCTGAATACAAGGCATATTTTTTCCCATGGATTCTGGAGGATCTGCTCATAAAACCTGAACGCTGAGAAATATGGAAAATTCTTCTCAGGAATAATGACGTTTCTGAGATCTATTGTTGCCATTGGTGTCTATGCATAGAAACTGCTATTACATTATTTTATAATACTGTTTATTGTTCTGATATTTGTTCTGATATTGTTTATTATATGAATATTGCAATCAGCATTTTTCAGTTTTAGATATGTCAGTGTTATTGTTAACATTATTCACATTATTGCCTTAAACAATTCATAATATTGAATTGCAGCACTTTTATTAATATATATTACTTCATGTAGCTTTGCAATAAAATTTGACATATGCAGAACAGTTGATTTAAATGTTAATATGCTTTTGAGAGATGACTAGAAGTTAACATTTACCCATGAGAAGAGAATTCTGACTTCTAATATTTGTAGATAAATTGTGATTGACTGTAAAAGTCACAAGTATTACATTTGTAGCGTAGAAAAGCAATAAATACAAAACTGGTTTTAGAATTTCAAATTGGTTGCTCCCAATCAGCAAATCACAGAGTGTTGCTTTTATGCTTGAGTAACTTGTATTATAAATACTGGGTCTCTAAGCTTGTAATGAGATATGTCTTTGACTTCTGCTGTGCTTCTGCTTTGCATCTCCTGTTCATCTGTGTGTGTTTGAGTCCACAGCAGAGTGTGGAGCTGTTCCAGACAAAACCACCCCCTGGAACTGTTTGTGCAGGAGTGGAAGCCAGTGTGTTCAAGCTGAATGGGCCTCTGTGGACCCCAGTTTGTTCAGTCTGAATTAGCTGACTTCCATCTTTCAGTTGACTGTCAGGCCTTAAAATGTCAGAGTTCATGTTTTGAATCAATGCCTTAAACGTTCGATTCTTAATTTTTGAGTACTGTTTTTCAGATAAATGTTAGACAAACAAATAGACACTCTTTAGGTCTTTCAGATATCCCCTCTGTTTCATTTTAAAACATAAAGAATGTATTTGCATTGTTTATTGCTGTTAGAATGTACTAACTGGCACTCGGGGGAGCTGAGGTTCTGTGTTGATCCTCAGAACAGGAACATAAGTACAGAATTGCCAGTTTTCACTTTAGTGCGTTTAGCCACATTCATAGGGTGGTGAGGGTAATGGTGTAAGATTAATATTTTCTCTGTAATACATTTCATCTTCATCCCTGTCTACTATTGTCAGCAGAGAAGTATTACTTGACTAGTAGCGGTTTCTTTTTATGTTCTTTAATGCAAGTTTCAGCCTAACACATTACAAGACACCAGGATGTCATGAGATGTAAGCAGTTTCCCATTGTAGTGTACTTTGGCTTGATTTGAGCCCATTAGTAATCACAATGATAGTTTTATAAGGAATCAAGATTTTGGCTTTTAGAAGCATATGAAAAAAGAGAAGGTGGTGTTCAGAAACTGCAGCTTGACCACCACAACAGACTTAGTTTTCAAACAGCTGCAGCTGCGGAGTGAAATTCCCTTGTCATCTGACCAGCCCAAGCAATGTGTATAGTACAAAATGACAATGCTGTGGCTGAAAATGCCCTTTTTCACTCATGCTTGTGCTGAGGAACATATGGGTTTCTGTCTCTTCTGTGCTGTTCTCATATTGGTTTCTATTAAATTATCTCTGTTGTGCTTCCCAACCTGTTACAAAATGGACATCTTAGTAAACAGAGGTTTAGTTTTTTTCCTGAGACATTGAATAGTAGCGTTAAAAGGATATGGGCCATTTGTATTTGCAATTTCAGAAATAATTGCTTTGAACATTCTCTGTAGTGAGCCAATTAACCTGATATTGATAAACTTGGGTCTAGTTTAATATTCTGCTGAGTTCTGCATGCTGTGAAAACTACAGTCTTCTGCTCTATCAGTCAGCTACAGCTGGCTCCAGTTTATGCTAGCTGCTGGCCTGGGTTGCCAGCTTCGTATCCATGCGGTCATCCACTAGCATGTATCATCCATTTTTTAATATAATGCAGTGTTTCTGCAGTTTGTCAGTTCTTGTATGCGTGGTAAGTCAGTGCATTCTCTTACTTTGTTGAGCTTTTGAACAAAATAGCTACTAAGGGATTCATAGTTCTGGTTTCTGTTTTCCCCCAAAGGAGGCCTTTGATCAGAACTAAAAATGATTTCATTTGTTGCAGAGAAGAAGAAATGGTAGACCCCTTCTGTTCCTATTGATGGTGGGGAGATGATTTAGGAATTTTTTGAGAAGACTTTGTGCTGTTTTTCTCTCAGCAGTTTCATCATTAGAGACAAATACTGGAATGACTATGGGGAATAAACTCTTGAGAGTTAGAGCTGGCAGAGGGGGGCGCTTCAGGTTAAGATGAATTGCCTAGGTCTTTTCTGGGACTGGCAGTTTGCCCTGCTGCTTTATTTAGGGAACATAATAGAGACTTCAGTCTTCTGGGCTGTCAAATTGCCATCTTTCACCAGTCTTGCACTGTACATATATCAGTTCCTTAAAAAGGAACCGCCAAAACCTTTCTTACTGTAACCAGTGCAAACTAAAATAAAATATTTCACATGATTGTTCTAGTTTTGAAGCTCCTAATGAATAGCTGGAGGGTTTTGCATCAGCAGTCTTGAAGGAGAGGTCAGAAAATTATCATGTTCTTTCTCCAGTCATATATATCATGACATTGTCCACCACTGCATCGTCTGTGATGCCAGCAGTAAATACTGTGATTTGGTTAATTTAGGGATTTATGACAAATGTAATTTTGTAATCTGGCTTTCACAACTGGTACTATAGTAGGAATGGCTTTTGCTAACAACAGGGACGCCTGTGATATGGCAAATTGCTAGTGCTGCTATAGGATTAGTTTCTTGTTACTTTGCTAACCCAAGGAACTGAAAGTGGCAGCTTCAGATTATGCAGGAAACTAAAAAAGTAGGGATCTGCTCGAAATCCCTAGTATTGTTGTTATGAGTCCCCAGTGACCATCTCATTGTGGTTTATGGCAAATTTAAGTATTTCCCATCCTAAGATGTGGTTGAAGGGATCAATCTGATGCCATCCATAACTCGTTGCATAACACACTTCCCAATGGAGAAGTGAACAAATAGATTTTTTTAAAAAATGTTATTAAAGAGAATTTGATGTCATTTTTTTTACATAAAACATTTATTGAGGTTTCTGAGTGTATGTGACAGATGGCGCTCCATTGTCACATCCTATCTTTCATTTTGTTTTGGAACATGCAAGTCTTTTATGCATGCATGATTGCGTTACAATATTGTAGAGTTTTTTTGTGTACTCACTGAAACATAAAGAAATAATCCAATGTGAGATCTTTAATGGGGGTTGTGCTAACAGTGCTGTTAAGCTGTTTGCTTTGGTGTTAAGTGCTGGTTAACTAGTATGTTTTATGTTTTTTGCTTTCTTATGGTAAACTTCAGGTGTAAAGAAAAAAAGTGAGAAATTGTTACCATTTAATCAGTCTGCTGAATGTATTCAAGTAACTAAACAGGTGCTGTTCACTGCATAGTAACATATTTTGCTTCACGTCCTGAAGCATATAAAATGAATAGTTCCCTTGCAGTTAAATAATGCAGGTATTTTTTAACTCCCAGTTTGAATGCTCTTCAGATACCAAAACCATAACATTTCATGATTCTAAAATTGGAATGAAGGAAAATATATTTCAAATTTTCATTATATATGGCATGGCTTTTTCCTTTTCAGTTAACTGGAGGGTGAACTTGAGCCTGACTTAATTAGAATAGTGCCAACCTAACTGTGTTATTTATATGGTGTCCTGAATAGGTTCTACTGTTTCCTTTATGTCTGGACTAGTGAATGGAACATACTGAGCTTCGAGTTTCCCTTGGCTTGCATTGAGGAAATTTGTCCATTGTAGTGTTTTTTTAACTGAAGAGTGTTTTGCAAGGAATCACAGAATTGTTTAGGTTGGAAAGGACCTTTAAGATCATTGAGTCCAACTGTTAACCAAGCGCTGCCAGGTCCACCACTAAACCATGTCCCAAAGTGCCACATCTACACATCTTTTAAACACCTCTAGGGATGGTGACTCCACCACTTCCCTGGACAGCCTGTTCTGGTTCTTGACAATCCTTTTGGTGAAGAAATCTTTCCTAATATCCAATATAGACCTACCCTAGTGCAACCTGAGGCCATTTCCTCTCATCCTATTGCTTGTTCCTTGGTAGAAGAGACCAACACACAGCCTCCTTTCAGGTAGTTGTAGAGAGGACTAAGGTCTTCCTTGAGCCTCCTGTTTTTCTAGGCTAAGCAACCCTAGTTCCCTCAGCCACTTCTCATAAGACTTGTTCTCTAGGCCCTTCATGTATGTATTCATTAATATAGAGATTATGTTACAAACTGGAAAACTAGAAATGTCTGTGAGACATACAGAATATGCAAAACCAAACAAGCTGATAATGTTACTGGACCTTTTGAGTCTTATCCCACTTCCAGTTATTTTGACTGGTGACTTCTGATGCTTCACTGTTGTTTGTATATGTACATTCTTCCCTTTAAATGCAGTCAACTTAAATGAAGAAAGTGAGGACATCTTCTAATGCAAAAAAAGAGAAAGGATAGACTTAAACCAAGACTGATATTTCCACTCAATGCATTGTCAGTCACTGAGTCCTTTACTACCTTTAATGCTATCATAGTTGCATAAATTAATTTATACCTTCTTTTATTGGCTTTTGAACAGAGTTTTCAAAAATCTGAGTAGCTGTTCATTGCTGTTCTGGCTTGTATAGATCAAAGCAATTCCTGCTCAGGGCTGTCAGATTAACTATATTGACATGTTCTTGGTTGATTAAATCATTTTGGTCTGGTTTTACCATGAAATCTTAGACATCGTGTTTGGTTCTGTAGAAAATTGGTCAGGTAGACTTGCAAACACATTACTTATATTTTTGTGTATATTCTATGCTTTTGAAAATTAGTAAATCTTAATCCTAACCTTCCAGGTGTCCCAGGCGCTTAAGCAATCCTGCAAAGTGTGTAGTTTTCCATGTAGTTTGCAGTTCCTATGCGGTTTGCCTTTTAAACAATAAGCAGTAAAATCCATTCCCTTATTTGGGTATTTAAGGAACAAACACAGTTTGCCGTTTATCACACACCCACTTGCATTGGATGGGAGTCTCCAAGAGCTCCACAGGTTCAGACCTAAACCAACATCTGTGTAAAGGTAATTGAGAGTAAATCGAATAAAAGGGCCATTAACGTCCTGGCATGCATGTTTCTAAAAGGTGACTTCATTAAAAACAGTTTGATCCAGCGTGGGTTTCTCTAATTACATTACGACAGCTTTAAGCGTTAGTAGGATTCAAAGCACCTTGACTAGAAATTAGCATTCAAGGTAAACCACGTAAGCTCAGGAAGGAATCTTGAAAAGCACAGGAGGCAGGCGTGTGAAAGACAGGACACATTCAGCAGGGAGATATTCTCTGATTCTATCATTGATAGCCTTAGCATTACTGAGCATTTTAATTTTATTAAATACGTCCTCATCACTCTGCTGCACTGCCCAGGGGCTGCTCCTGCCCTGACACCTTCTCAGCACCTCTGACACCAGCA
>JAVHNF010003320.1:7236-32906 GCA_034783455.1 Micropsitta finschii | reverse complement strand
TTTCTCCAGTGTGTAAACTGAACCACACAGCTTGGTGTCGTTGGCAAACTTGCCAGTGAGATAAATAACTGCGGGATTTTTTCTATCTGAATAGGCAGTTCAGATTGCCTTCTTTATAAATAGCAGGTTACAAATACAAGGCCCTAGGTCAATGACAGTACTGTTTTTCTGTATTTTTGCTAATGCTGCTTTGATAAGACAAAAAGTCAGTATCACATCCTGTAAACAGATTCTGTTTAAACAAACAAAAAACAGTGCAGGGGGGCATGCTCATACCAAGGAAGGTTTAATTGCTGTATGTGCATAAACTAACTTATGCAAGAGCAATGTGCAATTTTCAAAGTGACGGAGAAAGAATAATCACATAAAAGTAAAACTAGGGAAGCAGAGGAAACAGAAGGAATGAATGTCCTGGGCACTTCTTCTTTGTGATTTAATTTCTCTTTCTTTCTTCAGGAAAATTCCTTGATAAAAGGCATGGAACTAAAAGGACATTGGGGAATAATAAAGTGTATTTCTGGAGGAAAGAGGGGAAATCTTTAAGTTAATTTGTCATTGTTGAGGCAAAGATGCAAATCTTGATTTTCAAGCAAGAATGAAAGGAGGAGGAGGATGTGATTTCATACCACAGTGACAAAAACTGTAGAAGAAGAAAAGTCAAATTACCACTACATTTCTGAGAATCATAAACATACTTCTCAGTGATCTCCACTAAAATATTTCCTAAATGACCTACTAATTGGCTGTTACCTTAGAAAATATTATGGTGGTACATAGGTAGAAATCAACATAAGTTGTGCTGCTGTGCCAGTTCCTTTGTTCTGTTATTAAATCCTTAGTTTGTAACTTTTTTGTTAAGCTTTAAATACATCCATTTTACATCCTGGTTGTTGAGATGCTGAACTAAGAGTGGCAGCTATACTTAGCTGTCTGGTTCTTCTTTTATGGAAACATTGAATAGCATAGTACAGGTTACACAGCAAGAAAATGTTAGCTTAAGGCTAAAAGACCATACATATAGTAAAAAAGGCTGCATAGCAGAAAAGTTGGAGCTCAGTTGCCCAAATATTCTGTTGTCTGTAATATAAAATGTACCTGCCAATACAATCTCTTGTTTCTATCAAGAATCAAGAATATTGTTACATCTGATTATTACTCCCAACCTCTTTCTTATAAGAAGAAATGCCCCTGCAGAAAGTATAGAAAGCACCTTTGAGACTGCAGTCCTGTAGCATCCAGACTGTGATGCATTTCACAAGTCTGATAAAATTACTCTTTTATTTGAAGATCTACATGTTTATAATTATTTTTCTTTGAGTCATGATTTGTGCCATTTCTTATCCTTTCATGGTATCTTCACATCTTTTAACATGGAGGCAAGAAACATAAATTCAGACAGTGCAGTCTGAGGGGGATCTTCCCAGACATGGAATGTGCCAAATTGCTTGCGTGTTGACGTGGGCTGTAGCTACAATGCCTGTGAAGGAACTAAGTATTCTGCCAGAGTGCCCCCTCCATCCTGTATTCCCAGAACAATTTGAATGTTGTGTCATAGCCATGTGCCATTTTGAGATCTGCACAGACTTGCACATTTTCTGCTCTGCTAATTAGGACACACAGAGCTCTTAAATAAGGGTGTTTGGGGAAAGGGAGGGAATGTGCTCCTTCTTCCCCCCTTTGGAAAAGCCTCGCTGCCTTCCAAAATTTTTCCCTAAATAAGGCAAAGTATTCAAAATACAGTTTTACAAGTCTAGTCTTTACAAGTATACATTCTATTATTGAGTTACATGTGCACCTTTCCTCCAAATTGTGCACCTAGAAAATTTATATTAAAAAACCTTACTTTAAATTTAAAGTCAAACCTAATAATAAAAATCTTATATATGAAGACTCCATCTCTTGCTTCTTTGCTTGGTTCCTGTTTCTGCTGTTTATAAAATCTTTGAAATAGAGACAGTCTTTTAGGAAATGGGTTTTAATAAGATCTGTTTTAGTGTCCCCCTTTCCCTGAGTAGTAATACTGCTATGGATACAATTCATTTTCCTTAATGTCAGATGTGTCTGTCTAAACCTATCTTCTGGACTTGCTTTGTTAGCAGTAGAGAAAAAGCAGTCATTTCTAGGATGTGATTCACCTTGTTCTCAAGTAGAAGTCTGTGTTGTCTCTTGGTTTTCATGCCTGTCTGTAAGAGACACTGTGGTGTCATAGATAAATTTATTAAGGGTTGCTCTTCAGTTAATCCATTGTATGTGATTTTTATCCCGATTATGTGTAAATAAGTAGGTTACTTATAGAAGCTATAACTCTTCTGACTGAAGAAAATGCAATTCTAGATTATTAGTAGAATTTAAAGATGAAAATGGCAGATTAAATTGCTTTAATATAGTTAATGTCATTCTACTGCATGATTTTACTGCCATCTTTAATATAGCCTTTTGGTTACCTTTCAGTTATCTCTGTCTTTAAAATTACAATGTATTTTGCCATCAGGACCTCAGAGAATATGTTCTGAGGTTTTCACTTGAGTTGATATGTAGTGCTTATAATAATCTGCCTAAACCAGCTAGCAGTTCTCTTTATCTTATGAATGTTCTGAGATCACATTACTATCTTCTCCAATTATCACACATCCCAGTGCATTTCTTTTGCAGCTGTCTTCGTGGCTATTATTGCCTTTAGCTTTCTGAAAGTTGTAGATACCTAATAATTTACTAATAGTAAATTCAGTATATGAAATTTCTTCTGTATGATTTGTCAGACAGCTTATATACTGCTATTTATTTCTCTCTGCTTTATAATTAGTCTTACAATGTATATTTATGGTGTGTATAGTGATATATCAAATTATTACGTTAAAAAAAAATAATTCCCTGTGAATGAAAATGGTAAATAAACTGAATGACAAAGTTGAGGGGAAAGGAGTTAGAATACTGTTTCTATTCAGTACTTTTTGAGTGAAAATTGACAAGTGATACCGATTGCTTTAATCAGCTCTTCATTAGATTGCGCTATGTGCAATACTAGCTGTAAGAGGGATGGATGCAATCTACACCTAATGTAATATGAAGAGAGAGAGGAATTTCTGAAGTAGAGGCAGCCTTAATGCTACTCTACTTTATACCCATCTGTTTTCTTTTTCCACTCTGGCATCCTTGTGCCATAGAGACAACCACACTTTCTCCTTGGACAGATCCTGGAAAGTGGGTGATGTAAGAGAGACCCCGTAATATAAAAACTCTGAATATTTCCTGTGTTGTTGGAAACCCTTTACCAAAAAATGTTTATTGTTTTGTGTGCCACTTTCAATATATACACACTTTAGTTTAGATATTTTGTTTGATAATGAACACCTGGTATTTACTTCCTGGCTTGGTTATGTAGTGGTTGAGGAGAGTTCTCTTCTTCCTTTGATTCCTTACTGAACTGCAGGATCCTTTACAAAAAGCAAGGACCATTTTTTAAGGTCTATGGACTTCTGCACTTCTAGTCATTGTTTTCAGATTCCTGTGGTGTTACAAAGATGTGATGTATGTGTCGAGCCGCTTAGCATTTGTCATGTGTTTTGATCAGTTACTTTTATTCCTATAGATTATGAATGGGTGGTTGTAGCCATGGTGCTTAAATTGTTCTGTTTGACTTCACTCCTTAAGTCATCTTTCTCTATGATTCAGCTTTGATTTTTGTCTAACGCACATGTATTGAAGGATTTCTGAGCAGTTTTCTGGGAAAATAGTCTTTAGCTGCCAGTGCCCTAATGATGCATTCCTACGGCATCTTCCTCCAAGACTACTGAACATTTATTCAAAGACAATGAAACATTCTGTTGATGCTGCTGAATAGTACTCTTTGTGCTGCACTACTTGCAGATATTTATGGTTTTATTTTGATTTTTAAACACCCCTGTGGCTCACCTAATTCAAAATTGTTTTTCATTGGTTCTTAATTTATGATCTATCATTAAGACTGGATATTAAAAAGTAGCAGCTGGTACATCCTTTGCTATGCATAAATGTATTTATTCTTGCATCTCTGTATTAAGTAGGAACTTCCTGAAATCAGATGTGGTACTTAGGGTATATGTTGCTGATTCCTTAAGGAGCTTTACATCCTTGTGCCAGTGAAATAAACAATGGAAACTTGAAGGGGTTGGGGTACAGCTCCAGCTTTTTCAGATAGTAATTTGATAAGCATTACCTATGAACTCCAACTCTTTCCATGCAGAATTTGTATTTGTAAAGTACTGCTTAAAAGGATGTTACCCTATCTCTAATTAAATATTTTTTATATTTTTTATAATTGGCTGCTGTTTTGGTGGTAAAATGCATTTGTTTAGGGCACATCCATTGCTGAAACTAAATTAATGATTAATTCTTCCTGCCAAAGTATAGCAGTGAAGAAATAATTCCACACACACCTTTCTTTCTATTAATAACTTTCATCCTAGGTTGATATACACAACTTAATTAAATAACCTTTCTGGAGTATATTATAGCAGCCTCTAAGGCTTCTTTTCATGACAAAAAACCCACCTCCTGGGATATAAAATGGTCAGAATTGTACCATTTTCTGTACATTTTATCTTCCTCTAATTCTTAAAAATACTTGGGTTTTATTTTTTTTTTTTTTTTCCTTCTAACTTGAAAAGCAAGCCTGTGTATCCAATGTGCTATATAATCTGTGTGGAATGTACGTACAGAAATGGAGTGGGTTGCATTGTGGTGTCTCTCACTGACACAAGCCTGAAGTAATTCTGTGGGGTAAGGTTAACTGTGGAGCTTCATGTAGTCTGAGTCAGTGTAAGTCTGCTATTGTGGCTGACCTACAGTTAATGCAAAGACATTTCAAACCTACATATTCCATTTTTTCCGAATGTGAATAGTCTAGGGCTGAATACGAATTTCAAAATCAAGCCTTTTTTTTGCATATGGCAAAAAGAAAGCATTTTAACATTTCAAAGCTGTCTTTGCTATAGAAACAGTGCTGGTTTTGGTGCCAATATTGAATTGCAATTGTGATTTGGATGGAGGAGCCCTGCAGCCGGTTGGCTGCTAGTGTGCTACATGGTTGGAGCAGTGGTAACAGAGATGAAGAAAAAGGGCTTTTATAGCTCACTGTGGTTTGCTTTCCTGAGTACATCCATGCTGAACATAGAGTTGCAGCAGTTACCAGGATCAGCCATTGCAAGGAAAAGCATGCCAAACTTACTGAAAAGCATTAACTTTTCATCAGTTTGAGAGTCCAAAGAATGATCTTCCCCTTCTACTTTGTAGGCTTGGAGACTGGAGTAGATTTGGAATCCCAAAACAAATGCCATATGATACATAATAATATGCCAATCTCCAATGTGCTCGATCCCTGCAACAGCTGCCTAAACAGATGAGATTTCAGTAATAACAATTTTTGCAAAGACATCAGTGCAAACATTAGTTAAATGTAACCTATCTGAGTACATTCTCAGCCTCAGAATAATCAAGTGATAATCTTTATTATACACATAAAGTGTGACGTAGATACAAAAATACCTCTTGTGGTAAACCTGTGTTTTACCTCCTAACAATTTATTTTAACTGTGTGACTATGTGAAAAGCATAAACATGATGATATATCTGTAGTTTGCATATGTATATTGATAGTTTCTATCTAGTTCCTGTATAACTTGGGCAGATTTACATCATCTTTGTAGGCCATGCTTCACTACATGTCAATTTTGATGCACATTTGTGTTAGAATATGCTTTAGAGAAACAAATTCTAAAATGACAGGAAGGAATTGGAGTGCTGCTTGCTGGTGTTCTGCCTACCTAAAGAAAAGACTGATGGGTTTATGGGATAACAGTTTTCTCACATTGGTTTAGATTGCTACTGAGAATATTCTGTAAACATATTTCTTTGGGTAAGGAAACAGGAGTGAAAATTTCCAGAATTTATCATTGGCACTCCCAAGCTTCCATTCTGCTTTGCTGATCACCAGTCTCCATTTCATCATGGAGAAGGAACAGAGCCATAAAGCATGAAGCTGCATTGCACTTGATAGCAAGTGATGTATGGACAGACCAAAATTTCAGATGTGTTATACAGGGACAAAAGATCTAGAAGGAGACATAGGATTGTAGGGCAGTAGCAGAGGATGACATGATATAGAGACACGTGGAGGAAGTGCTGGTTATATGGTGTGGAGAGAGACTCGGTAGAAAGCTGGGAAAGGCATGTGCACAGCCCAGTGAGACAGCTACTTCTGCTGCTGGAGTAGCTAATGGGACTTTCCAAGCAGTTTCAGCTTGGGAACCCCTTTGCTACAAAACTTTGCTGTTGACTGATTCCTGACTTTCAAGACAGGGCAATTTCTTGACGGAGGTGAGATGCCTTGTGTCCTAGCAGACTAATCACAGTGCTGCACAGACTGCCTTGTAACTTGTGGTGCAGGTAGCAGCTCTGGAACAGTTAACAGCCTAGGTAAGAATCCTGCTAACTCTGCCACCTGAGCAGGTTCTGTAGCCTTGGATAGGATTTTCATAGTGATCCAATGGCCCATTTTTTTAAATGAACAATATTAAAATTATTTTTGATTGTAATGCAAAGAAAGCCCTGCAAGATTAGCCAGATGGGGAAAGAAGAACGTTCTACTGCTTCTGTTATTCTCTAGATGGTAGCTCATGATTATTACACTCTTTTAACTCAATCATTATGCTCTGAAATGGACAATAAACATGAAAAATTGCTGTTATGCTGTGGTCTCTAGAGTGCAGTTCTATTCATGTTCTCAGAAAGAACGCCTTCGTTTGCTGTTATGATAATGCTTGCTAGTTTTATTGTATCTATAAAATTATAAACTAAGCTGTATCTTCTGGGAATTTCTATGCAACGTCATAGTTTTTTTTTCTTTTCTCCCTCCACTAAGACTAACAGGATAAGCAAAACTCAAATATGTACTTGTTTAGGAGTTCAATGTCCTAGTTTTCTCTGGGATAAAGTTAATTTTCTTCTTAGTAGCTGGTACAGTGCTGTGTTTTGGATTTAGTATGAGAATACTGTTGATAAAACATGGATGTTTTAGTTGTTACTAAGTAATGCTCACCCTCATCAAGGACTTGTCAGTTTCCTATGCTTTGAACAAGAAGCTGGGAGGCAGCGTGGCCAGGACAGCTGATGCAAACTAGATGTGGGGTGTTTCATACCACAGAGCATCCTGCTCAGTATATAAACTGTGTGGTGAGTGAGTGGCTGCATGGTACTTAGTTGTTGACTGTTAAACCCTGACACAGAGTAAACAATTAGTCCTGTTATCTTCACTGGCATCACAAGGACTATTTACATATAAGTAGAACTTTGTGATAGCTTCAGAATAGTCTGCCCAAGGCCTCAGAAACAATTTCTCATGAGGTTTTTGCATTTTTTATTTTGTTGTTATTCCTTAGAATGTCAATATGTCACTGGTGGAACCCTTTTTATGACTGTATTTTTTTAGGAGGTTGTTACATTTTTGGTTTTGTTATTATTCTTTAGAATGTCAATATTTTACTGGTGGAACCCATTTTAAGATTGTTCATCCTGCACAAAGATACGTACATCTGCATGGTGGTAGTAGTCTTACATAAAATGCATTATCTGCAATACATGGTGAATAGCTCAAGCAGTAATTTAAGCTTCAGTGAGACTTTTTGCTGAACATTTCACTGGTGGCTAGTAGTGGGAATACATTTAGGTAATGAGGTTGTAGTTCTGTCAATATTTGTTTTGGTTTGTGTTGGTTTTTGAATTAAGTTTTAAATGGTTAAACTTGCAGTTATATGGCAGAAGTTGAGCAGAAAAATCCGCTTTCTCTTGATTCTGTGGTGGTGAGCCTTGTACCTTTGAACGTGTGATGATTTGCATTTCTCACCTGTCATTGTGGGATGAGATGGAAATGATGTTTGTCCCCTCTACTTTCACCCTGCGCTCCCCAAACCCATCATGACAGTTTCAGAAGGAAGGAGTCTCCAATGCGATGCCTGAGGACACCACTGCTTTTTGCAGTAACTTTTTTATTTCAGAGAGATGAGAACTTTACTATGATGGATTTGTTTTCCTGTCTTGGCTTCTTTTCTGTGTTTAACCTATGGCAGCAGAACTGCATGTATTCAATTCAAGTGTGATTTGACCCAGTGGTTCACCCTTCAGTGCACTGTGGGATGAGCATGAATTGCAGGTCCCTGGCATAGGTAGAACGGAGTCAAAATGTACCTGATGAGCTGCAGAGATCTGCAGAGAACTGTCGCTTTGATAAAGTTAGGATCAAGAACCCTCTCTTGTAGGAACCCTGGCATTCAAAGCTGTGCATATCTTGAGATAGATTTGAAATAGTAACAATGTCAGAAAGCACACTGCTTTGTCTTTTGAAAGTAAAATGCCGGCATCTCAAATAACGTTTCTTAGTTTAGTAACTTCCATATTCTTCATGAAGTCTCTATATGCAGTCAAATTCTGCTGTTCACAAGAGTGGAGTTCTGGATAGCTCATTTTCTTGTCTTTACAGTTAATTAATTTGGAGCAAAATAGTAAAGATAGCCCATGTCACAGAATGTTTAGCAAGAGTAATTTGGGAAAAGTCAGTGCATGACGATCTGAAGCAACAGGTAAAGTGCTATTAGTGAATGGCATATGATGTTTTTAAACTGTGATTGTGTGAGCCGCAGAATGACAGTGTATGTATGAAGGAGGGATTTTTACTTTTGTACCATAGCTTTGGGGAAAGAAGTTAACGAGAATCGCGGTACCTGAATGAAGTCCTGTGCAACCCGAGCCCTTTAAAACTACACCGTGACTACCGGCACAGTCAGCTGAGGGCTGGCCCAGGCGTTCCCCTCTGGAAAGTGTCGACTCGGAGCAGCTTCCAGCCCGACTTTGCTGGTCGGTGGGAACTGCCCCGAGGTGCGCGGTCCAGGTGCGGAAGCGGGGAGCAGACGCCGGGCCGCTGTCCCTGTGCTAAGCGCTGCCGCCCCTCACCGCCGGCCCCTGCCTCGTCTCTTCTCCCTGCGCGCTCCTCTCCGCACCCCGTCCCCCCGCTCCGGTGGCTCCCGGCCCCCCGCCACTCCCTTCCGCCCAGCCAGCGTCCCACGGCGGCGGGGGACATAAATCCCTCCCCGCCGGCGGCAGCCGTTCCTCGGCACCCCGCGGCGATGGCGGCTGCGGCGGGCGGGCGGGCGCTCCGCTGCGCGCTGGCGGCCGTGGGGCTGCTGTCGGCGCTCAGCGCCGCGGGGACGCTGTTCCTGCTGGCGCAGTGGCGGGAGCTGGGCGCGGCGCTGCGGGAGCTGGAGGCGGCGCGGCCCCCGATAGGCAACGGCTCCCTGCGGGATCTGCTGGGCTCCGGTGCGGCGCCCTCCCGCAGCAAGCGGAGTCACCGCGGCGAGCGCGCCCGCGGACACGTGCGGGCCGAGAACGACGAGATGCTGATGATGATGACCTACTCCATGGTGCCGGTACGGCGGAGCGCACGTCCCGCCGGGGCTGGGGAGGGAAGGGGGCCGGCAGTGACGGCGTTGGCCGTTGGTACCCGCCTCTAGCCCCAAGGGGCTGCGGGACTTGGGGACAGTGGGGCTGAGGCTTGTTCCAGCTCCGGCCCCATGGTTCCCTTGAATGGGCGATGCTGACATTGCCAGGTCTGAGCCACTCTTTATGCTGCTGAGTTGACGCTGTGCAAAAGTACCCGCTTGATGCTTTCAGAGTGTGGTGCCTAAGGAACAGCATCTGTTATCTGTAAGTGATGAGGCCTTAGAGTTGATGTGCCATCTAGGTTACAGATTATGATTAGACTTCTAAAATGATAATTACATAAATAAACAGAGTGAAGTTATTTGTTAGAAGCATGGGTTTAATGAACCTTCAAAAATATAACTGTAATGGGGTCAGCCTTCTGGTTCTAAGGTTTTGGATCTTTAAATCTCTGCACCACTAATAGAACCCCATGTGTTTTCTGCTGTTAAGTATTTCAAGGTGAGGTACTTGACATCACTTTACCAGCACATGTCTATGAAGTTGATAGAACCCTTTCAGTAAGTATCAAATTTGAAAGTAGTACTTGATGGGTCAGTAGAGAACTTTATGTCCTTTCTCCAGCAAAATTGCATAGTTTTTTGCAGTTCAGTGAAAAGATTATCCTTGCTTGGTATTAACTAGGTTATGTAGTTGAGAAGATATACAGGTCATATAGTTTAAAAAGTCTGAATAGATTTAAAAGCTTTTAAGTTCTGAGTCAGAAGTACAAGAAAAGTGTTACTATTGAGGGAAGCTCAGTGGAAGTTCTGTCCTAGTGAGGACTGCAGGCCTTGGCCCACAAAAAAGCAGGAGAGCTTTTTTCTCCAGCTCCTACTGCTGTCACCAGTATTACTGATTTAAAACATTTATTGTATTTATGTATTACTTCTGTATTATTTCTGTATTTCTGTTTATTTTTGTTAACAAACTATTGCAATGATGGTTTTGCAGTGATGGCATCTCCATTAATATTCAAGCTAATGAGATTGTAGAGCACAGGTGTTCATAGCATAGCATTTCAATAATGCAGTTGCTGGGAGTTTAGGATAAATAACTGTTTCAAGTCAAAGTGAAATGTTAATCATTATTTTTTTGAACCATAATTCTCAAGTTACTGAGCAGGGCTCTTCCAAATTTGAGAACTGAAATGACTTTCTAGAAACATTAAAAAAAATCAAACCTGGAAAACAACAGTGCATTTTCTTTAGATATTTTTGGATCAGATAACGTTAAAAAAATTGATGACCCAGTGAAATATTTTCCTGTGCTGTAGCTAAGCTTTTCATCAAAACATTTAGTCAAGACTTCTTCCTGTTTCTTTTATGAAACCATCTTTGTGTTTGGCAGCTACAGCTCATTTTGTTCCAGCTGACGTGAACTGTTGGTTTGAGTCTACAGAATCCACAAATAAGACTATCAGAGAAAAGGTTCAGATCCTGACAGGGACTGAATGCTGCTGATGCTCTCTGTTAGGTGCTGGGGCTTAAATCCTTAGCGGCAGTTGGATGCCTAAATAATCTTGACAGTGGCAGTTAAATATGCTACTCTGCTGTCATTAGGTAGCATGAGTGGATTGAATTACTTTTATTGTCCTCTTCAAACAGCACTGAGTGACACGTTGTATATTTTATCAGCATGTGGCAAGATTATTCGCTTGTGCAGCATCTCCATTTAAATCATCCCTGTGACTCCTGCTGTGTATGATGTGCTTCGTATAAATATGTGTATTCTGTAGGGAGCTGCTTGGGTGGGCTTTGTGCCTCTTGTTCTTACAGAGTTTCCATCGAATGTTTTCCATTCTGGCTGTTGCTCGGTGTGTATCTGTGTGCAGACCCACTCGATCAAGGGGAAAAGTCCTCAGAAAAAGTTTCAAGCACCCCCCTCCCACTCTTTCATTTTTCCATTTTGTGCCTAACTCCCACCATTATACCAGAAGGTTGCCTTTCTTACTAAACTGGTGACACTTCCAGTAGCTGCTGAGTGTCATACTACTCGTTGCCTGCATGTGCTGCCTGCCTTGTCTGGGCATCTTGCTACAAAAGGGAAACTGGCAGCATCTGACCTCAAAGTCTCTTTTAGCAGAGGCAGAATGGAGGGGCATAGCTATGATTACCTGACAACTCGACAGTAATATTTTCTTGGAAGCACTTTTTCCAGCTTAATATAAGCCAGTCATGCATAGGAATCAGCCCCATAAGCATGACTCCCTCAAACCAGGAAGCATAATATTCAGAGGTGGCTTAAACTTTGTATTTTACATAAATATTAATTTGCCTGTGACCTTAGAGTGCACTGGTTATAGTTTGCCTGGGTGGCAGGATCTGTATTCAAGAGAAAAGAACAATTCTGTGGAGGAACTGAAAACAGTTTTAAGTCTTATTCACTGCAGATGAGATTATTAAATTCGTTATACAGGAATGAGTAATTTTTAGATAAGTGTATTAGGTCTCCCAAGTGATTTGCATGTATAATCAAATGAAAAGACCTCTGAAATATTGAAACTCTAGATGGGAAAAGTGAAATTCTATTAAGAAAGAAAGAACCTCCACATTTATAGCGCATTCAGAGAACATATCAGAGTACAAATTTAATGCAATGCAGCAATGCTCATCTTACTTTAAAGGTAATTATATAGAAAAAGGGGCATTTAAAATGTATAAGTAGAGGCTTTTTTTGCACTCATACAGCATATAATTAACAAAGTTCTTTATACCTATTCATACAAGAAAGTAATAAACCACTTGTAAATAATGGCAGTCTCATATTCTTTACAGCTAAATGTCAATAATCTGAATGTCTTTTTTATGTTCAGTTATAAAACTACATTTTTGACATATTAAGTAGAAGCAGGTATTACTAGTGTGGCATTTCAATTTTCTGGAGATTTAGATGTATTCATATAAAAAGGATGCAAAATGAAGAAGTGTAGCTATAGAAAACTGGAATGCTTATAAATTAAATCAATACTTGCCTGCAAAACACAAAGCGATAACAGAAAAGTGAAGTTGCAGAACATTTCACAGCAAAATTAAAAGGTGTAGGTGTTGAGACCTTCCAACACTAAACTGCAGGTGCAGAACAAAAGAACAAGAGAACTTCAAAGTACCAAATCTTGTGGTATGGTACAGATCGATTAATAATGATATGCTTTGCAGCAATTGCTGTATCCTCACAAGATTCATTTGAAAAACAAATCCAGCTTTCTCGAACACTCATGTGTTACACATTCGGTTGGGAGCAAACACTTCTCAGAAAAAGGGGGAAATAGTGAGAGGTTAAAGAAAATATAAATAAAGAAATATAAAGGAAGAGTATAGATAAATGATTTTGGATTTCTTTTATTTTTCTTCCTCCCCTCAGGCTTTGAGAGTTTCAATTGCACAGCAGACCCCTGTCATGGCATACGCTCTCTTGAACAGCGAGTACAGAATGCTTCTGATATACTCTTCTTTGTTTGACCTTGCCCTTGAGCGTGTGGGTATCTAGGTAGGGGTGTGTTGCTGGCTGTAAGAAAAGAATTACCAGGGGCTAGGTCCTACCATAGCAACAGAGACTGAGCTAGACTGAAAGTTTCAGACCTGGAATAAACTCAGATGAAATTAGTAAGGATTAGATTTTTTTTTTTCTCTCTGATCTGACTGTGCATGTTTAAATTGTGGTGTTTAGGAACATCTAAGATTTCTTTCATGTTTACTGCTGTCCATTGAAAGACACACACTTTGCCAGTTTATAGCAAAAAGTAAAAAAAATTAAACACTTCCCTGAAATTAAACTTCAGTTGCCATTGCTACAATTCAGGGACTGCACCATAAGAGCTACAGTTTATGTTGTACCCAACCTTAAATTATCAGACTGGTTAGTTTTTCACAAAATAGGCCAAATATGCAAATTCTTATTAGAATGATTAAAAATCTTAAAAAAATCCCTTAATTTTATATTAAAAATAGAAGTGTGTTGCCTGCACAAAGTAAATGCTTAATGTCAAAGAATATATTATCATAGATAAAGTTTTCCAAATGACTTGTTTCCTTGTTAGAACCACCAAAATTTATTCCTCATATTTTTAGCTAAAAGGTAATTATTCCTGAACAATCTTCTATATTCTATTTAAGATATTGTATAGATTTATATATACATCTAAATTTATCTTTCTACACATGTATACATACACACATGCATGCAAGATACATTAAAACAGATTGGTTGAGATAGCTAAAGAAATATTTTTGCTATTCAGTTTTATTTTATGATGAAAGAAAACACCATTGGCTCCTGTATCAATATTTGCAATCACTTTTGAAAGGCAAAGAGCAAATTCCATTTACTGTTGCAGATTTTTCCAAGAGCTGAACTAGACGTAGATCTGATCAGAATGACTCTTCAAAATAGACCTTTCTCTTTCTTGGCTATGGAGGAAGACTATCTTAAGTGAAGCTATGTTCAGACTGGAGATGAACATTGTGCGATGTCCCAAGGTCTTAGTCTTTCACTTACTCAGTTTAGGGCTCTGGCTAGATGTCACCATGTTTCTTTCCTGCCTGCATGCTCACTTTCGTTTTCCGGGCAAATCCAAGAGCAAGTGGAACAGTGGTGAAGCCCTGGGGCTTCCTGCAGCACAGAGTGCTGGTGCAACCATGTCCGACAGTTTAGGCACATCCTAAATTCCTCTTAGGAACCTCACTTAGAGTCTGCAAATTAGATGGAATCAATTTATTCTTTAGTTTTTTTAACACAGAAATTAAAGTAATATTTGTTTTTATGTTTGGTTTATAGTGGGGTTATTCCAGTTCTTTTCTGTATACACATCAACAGGATCTTTTACATGCATGATATCCATCCTAAAATGAGAGAAGTCACTTGCCCCTCTGCCTGTGTGTAGTTCAAATTCATAATATTGCTTCTTCAGATTACCCAATGTGTCATTGCCTGTGCTGAGAAGGGTGGAAAATGAGCAGTCAGGCAGCAACAGTGGACTGGCAAGAAATTTAAGGAAACATTTCATTGAGGTTTTTGAAACTTAAAATTCTGTATCAATATGGGATCGGCACTAGAAAATCCTACCCTGTGGCAAAATCTGCTGGTACATCTGACTCCTTCTTTTGCTTCATTTCCATGCTGGAATGAAGAAAACTGAAACAAATGAACAAATCTCATTTTCATGCCAAAGTAGCATCACTGCAATGTGGGGATGATCTGAAAAAGCAGAAATCTGGTCTACAGTGAGGATATTCAGATTTCTCCAACACTAAGCTTGATCAGACTTCTGAGCTGAAGTTTCCCTGGGCTTGCTAGTGATGAGAAACTAGATGATAACAAGTGAGGGCACTGAAGGTGCAATTGGTACAAGAATACAAAACCCACTCAAGCTAAATATGTTTCTGAATAATGTCTGAAATTGTAGGTTAAAGAATACTTGTATGATGAAGTCGTTCCTATTTTTTGGTCTCATCTATATTTTTTTTTATTTTTATTAATGCTATCAAACATTTTTGGAATTGTAATAATTAGTGATCATGCAACAAAAGTGAATATCTACTTCAAAAGCATCACTACTACTTTCTGAATTCAAACATGATGGCATGTTATGGGATTATTGAAATGGTAACTCAGTGATCATTCCCCATTTTCTTTCTTCCATTCCAAATAGTAATTTATTCATAGGATGGGAGTCTTTGCCTGAGTTTTGAACTCAAACCTTGATAATGTGAAGCAAGATGCTATATTGGTATTAATGATTTGGGAATTGAAAGCTGTTTGCTTTTTCAATCTCTTAAAATTTGTATTTCATATTTTATTAAATGTATGGTAGTCCTTCTCTTGTTTGTGGAGTGAACAAACATGAAAGAAAAATGACAGATAATTTTAAGCCCAAAGGCAGAAAAATGTATGTACACAAGTGGAATAGGGAAAAAAGAAAAATTCCAAGCTATTTAAATCATAGAAGATTCATCAGACATTTCTCTGCTATAAAGAAACATAACTCTACTTACATTAAGGCTAATTCCCTAGTGCGACTCTGTAAATCTTGTTCTTTTCACTTTACTTGGATGTAAAACTATTTAAGAATGTATCTTACCACTTCAATGTTGTGCAGTATGACACTGTTTCTACAAAAATCACCATTTCAGTAACTTGTTCCAGAAGAAATCCAATGAGCTAAACATTTCGAGTTACTCATTTTTACCCCTTCACCACTATGACAAGCGTTTCTTGAACTTTGCTTAAAAGTTCTCTCTCATCCTTGCAGGGCACCTGGAAGCTTATCAAATCCAGGCTATTTTGAGCTCAGAGTGGGTGGGAGGTAGTAAAATGAGGATTGGATTCTCATATTTGATGGATCATTATGATGGTAAGGAAGACTGAGTTAATGACAGCATCACTGCTGGCCTGAGCACATGTGAAAAGGCAAGAGCAGTTTTATCAGAGTATTAGCAATAGCAGCATAGAAGCAACAGTGCTATATATGGAAAAAGACTTGCTTAAACAGGAAAAGGACAGCAGTAGGATCAAAGAGGGAGTAAATATTGGACAATAAAGGATAAAATAAAGTATTAGAGTGTATGTATCAATAAAAAACCTGGGCATTGGCTTTTAGCATCAATAACTATACAGAGTAAAGTGAAATCTGAGAAAGGAGTGGTAAAATCAATGATTAGAAGATGAAGTCAGACAAATTCTGTTCAGAAAGGAGAAGATATATTTAACAGGATGATTCATGCAAATTGTTGCAGAGAGTCGTCTAATTACAAAAGTAATTACCTCAATGCAAATGTACCTTTATTGGGCTGTAAGATACAAAAGAACACATCAAGTGACTTACTGGTCGTTTTTAACCTTAAACTCTACCTATATATTGTAAAATATAATAAACATTTTTGCTGTTCTTTTTAAGTCCCTTATCTGGAAGTTCATGGCAGGTTATTAAAATATGGAATGGATTCTTATTCAAGTTATTTTTCCAAGAGTTACAAGAATAAAAAATTTCTACCCACAGATATGACAGTTCATCTTCAGGCCTCAGAACTGGTTCTCTTCCAAGATCAAAAGAACAGGCACTACTGCTTGCTGCAAACTCAGGGAGACATTTATAGTTTTGCTTACCTTTATGTGAAGAATAGGACAAAGACATACTATATAAAGTACAATAAATTAATACAGATATTGATTTAATACTCATAATACTAATGCATGCAATTAAACTAACTGAAACTATTAAGGAAATCGGTCAGAAGTTTGTCTGATCAGTCAAAAGTGCAAGCATGGCAGAAAATATGCTCCCACAGGAGATACACAAGAATTTTTGGAAGCATGGTGGATAAGACAGTAATTCCAAAAAGGATACCTACTTATGTTTTGAAAAATAAGAGGCTTATTTTTACAAGAACTGAAATGAAGGATTAAGTCTAGTATAAAAGTTCATATCTTAGAAAAGAAGGCTTGAAGCAGGCAGTGTTTTTTGGGGGAAGGGATGCTGTTGTAGAGGCACGCCAAGAAAGAAGGAAACTGTCTTTCCTTAACAGTTGTAGGCAGAATTTGTACCAGAGCCATGATACTAAGGCTGAATCACTAAAGGATGTGTTTAAAACAGCTTGGTCTATTCAAGTTTTAGAAGAGCTGATGAACTGCAGTTTTGGTAGGGAAAAAAAAAAAGGAAAAAAAAGAAGAAAAGCAAAACTATAGCAAGGCAGGGGCAAGAGGCCCATATGCTGACTTACTGAATAGCCGTTTATGTGATAGTAAAGGTAAGAAGCTTTTGCCACTTCTTTTTTTTTTTTTGCTACTCTTATTACATGTGCATGTGGAAAGAAGGCAGGATGGTATTAAACTGACATCCTGCCCCAACTGCCAGAATGTCTCGTTATGGCTTCAAAGTCTAAATTCACACAGCAGAAGGCACTGTCTGCTTTACTCACTTGCACACTAGTAAGGGCTCTCATACAGCCTGTGGGAAACCTGGGCTCAAATTCCTCTTCTGCTGTTGGAAGACTAGAAAATATAAGTCTTTTTCATTTCACTGGTAAGAAGAAACTCAATTGCCAGACTGTAGGGTATTTTGAAATTGAGAACTTCTCAGTCTCTTCTGTTCTTTTTCATTTCACATGTCATACTTAAATGTTCTTCGAGTTAGAACAAAAATAGTTATCTAGTGCATTGAACACCTGCCTAAATGATGGAGAACCTGAGTTTTTTGGTCCTGTTTGACTTAATGATAGACACAAACAGGGTCTGTGTCAACTTACTCTCACTCCTGTGTGTGTGAGCCACTGTGCTGCTTTCACCAGGGCTGTTGCTCAAGGCAACACCACTGCTGTTCCAAAGGGAGGAATTTGTTGGTGCCACAGAGGAGTGAGACCGCTTGACGGGATTCGAATTGCAGCTCTGGCCAAAGACAGTTGCTGGTAAAGTTTCTTTTGCCCCTGTGGATCATGCTTTGGAATTTTGTTTGCAGGTGCCAGCTCTGCTCACTAGTTTCCCAATTCCTGCATGTCTGTATTGTCTTTTTCCAGTCTACATAATTTTTATATCTGACTGGACTTTTCTGTTTTTGGTGTTAAATTCCATCGTTCTTTGATCCTGCCTGTTATTCTGTCTTCCTCAGAATGACCTGGCTTTGTTTCTGTGATTGTTATTTGCAGTGCAAGTCTCCAGGAGCCCAGCAGGCTCTAAAATTCCTGTTGCCATTTTTGATACACAAATCCCACATGCTGATGGAAAGATCCAGGGGTAATTGCAAAGACATTATCTCCAAGATATTGAGTTCTGTTTCACATGGTTTTTTTTTTTGAAGTAGTTATCAATTTCTAGGAGGTAAAAAAGTTTATTACGAAAATTTTGAACAGACTATACCATTCTAATAAACTATTCCTGTTTCATCTTTCTTCTTATGCAAATATCAAATTGCAGATCTTTGTCAGAAATGAGTTATCTCAGCAGGGTGCAGAACAATAATTATTCATGCCAGGACTGCAGTGATAGACGTTACTCATAACGACTCAAATTAATCATAAGGCATATGATAGATGATGAGTACATCAAATTGTGTGGTGTGGATGCATAAGGACTGTGGATATTGTTAAACATGTCTTTGATCCAAAATCGAAGGTGTTTTTTTTTTTTTTTTTTTTTTTGAGAAAGTTCAAATCATCTGGTTATTTTATTTAGTCATTAATACGGATCCACATAACAAATAAGAGCTACCAAAGGCACTTCATTTGCCACTGGCAACTTTAAAATCTTGGAAAGAATAGGCTATAAACGCTATTGCTTCACCACACAATGCTGTCAGCGAAACATGCCAGGCATGCCAACATAACATTTTTTTATGCTTAACCCCTGTATATGGGTCTTATGGTTGTACAGGTGGTGTCCCTAGTCAAAGAGGAACTAAAAAAATCCAAACCAAAACAAACCACATTTTAGATTTGTTTTGATTAGGTAGAAGGATTTGATTTTTTTACTTCTAGGGATTTTGTTTCCTTAATCACGTGCTGTTAGCTGCTAATGTAGGGTCATATTGATGCCTAGATTTATCTGTCCTTACTGAGGCACTAATTCACCACATGGCCTCCATAGATTTTGTGTTTGCTACAGGATGAAGAATAAAGGCTTTTCACTTAGAACTCCTTTTTCATGTCCTCTGCACACATGCGGAGGGTGTGAAAGTAATCTTGGCTCTCACCCCTCAACATGGCAGAGAGCTGAGATGATATGGCAGGGGTGGTAAATAGTCTATACTATAGAGCATTTGCAGGTTACTTTCTTTCTGGAGAAAGTAGGCAGCTGAGCCTGAGAAAGGGGTTGGAGCTCTCTGAGTCACAATTTCTTCCCCAGCTTGCTCTGGAGGTGCTGTAACTACTTGCTGTCCCAGACATGGGCAATTGAACACAGGCTCAATTTGGCCCTCAATAAAGAAGAAATCATGAGTCTGAGAAAAATTGTTCCATTTCATGAACCAATTTTCTCATGAGAAGACATAGCACATCTACAGAATTTCTGCAAACAGCATAGAAGACAGATGTATATTATCTGTGATGAGAGGAAATGGCTGAATTGCTTATTGGGAAAAAATTAGTTTCCTTGATGACTCATTATATCAAAAATTGCCTGTCAAGTTAATAATCAGACTTTATTATTATCGTTTATTATTTCCATTGAAGTAGCACTCAGGGGCTGCAGTCAAAAACTGGGGTCTCACTGTGCTAAGAACGATGTACAAATAAAATCTGATAGTCTCTGCCCCAAGAAGCTTACTGTTTTGACTCCTGAGATTGCAAAAATTTGGGCATATTTTTTTTTTTAAATCTTTTGGAAAGTATTTTAAAATCCCTGGTAGTGCTGCTGAACAATAAAGAGCTTTCCGTAAATAAACTGGTGACAAATTTTGCTTTATTTTCTAAAGGAATTTTTTTATAATAGAAGAAATATCTTGAAATGGTAAAACCATTCAGAAGAATATACATTTATGTTTGTCCTTAGCAGACAGCAGCATAAGAATAATGCATGATGAACTTTGATTAAGAGGTCTGGACAGCTAGCAGAATTACTGACCATTGTGGATTTGATTATTTTTAAATCTTCAATGCTTAAATTGATAGGTTCTAAAATAGTCAAGTTAACAAACATGTGTGGTCAGTAGAAATATACATTAAATGAAGCCATTCAGTACTGAAACCAGTAGAAAAAAATATTTGCCAAGTATTAAATCTAGGAAACAAAAAGAATATAAGTTCTTAAAAAGCTGATATTTTAATAGATGCTGAATAATAAGCAAATCATTAGGTACTGTGTCATGATGCCTTTACAGCTTTGCCTGTATTTTTAGTAGTAACTGTATCTCTATAACTCCCACCTCCATATCTTGTCCATTATTTTTTCTTACTTAATTTGGCAACTGTAATTGACGATAATTTCAGAGTCACTGTATCTTCTTAAAGTAATTCATATCACATTCATCTAACAGTATGAGCTGCCCACTCCCTGTATTTCAATGGATGGAACATTTTGTTAGGAGTGTATTCACCACTTAATTTAGTGTGCTCAAAAATTACCTCAGTAGTCTATAAAAATAACAGTACACCAATTTCAAAACAGTCTATTGGCAGAAGTGGAACCACACTTATTTGCTTCAGGCCTGAATTTGACACAGTCTTTTCATATTAGGCTAATTTATATATATTTGATGCTGGGTTGTTTATTTCTTAAAAATGCAAATTTCAAAATCACAGAGGTAGAAGTTGTTCTGTATTTTTTCCTGGAATATGGAAGTGTGAGGTTCTTAAAGCAAAAGTTAGGAGTTGCTTTTATATCTACTTTATATTCCGGTGCAGTACACTACCGAAACTTCAGTGCAAATGAGAAAAATCTTCAAAAAGGTGATTTAGACTTCTCTAATTTCTTTTCAATTGGTTTTTCTTAGTGAAGTGTAATTTATTTACAAAATTAACTGCCCTGTCCCATAAAATTCATTGCAATACAACGCAGCGTGCATCATGAGCCTGCCTAATGTAATGCAACAGATTTCAGGTAAAAATAAGTAAGGAGCCTCACAACTTTTTAATCATTTCATCCTAGTACTTAAATTCCTGAACACTGTCTTCAGTGTATCTTCTTTTATAAACAGAGCAATGAAAATGCTCATGAATCTGTTAAGAAATTGAGAATTAGTTCTGACCCTTAGTGTTGCTTCAGTGTGGTGTTGCTCCATTGTGCATTAGCTGAATGTTTTGTTGTGTATTAAAACATCAAGGTATACTGAGTGGCCTTATTTCCTGATGTCTGAGGGGCAACCATATACTTTTTATATACTTTTTAGAAAATTATTTTCCAAACTTTTTCCTGTGAAGAGATCTCTCCTTCCAAGTATGACTATTTTTCTATCTGTACTTCTCAATTAGTTTTGAAGAATGTCATTGTGTATCCTAAGTTGGGAAGTGAAGTAACCAGGTAATATTCAGAATCACTGGGCCATATAGCCTGATTATGAATGTTTACCTTGTGATTCTGCTATTGAGGAGAATCAAAGCAGTGGGAAGGACACACAGAAAAAAATCCAAAATGAACCCTCAGAAGTTTATCCTTCTGAAATGAATATTCCTAACTGAAAACCACATTTGCAGTACTGAGATTGACAATAACAAGCCTTTTGTGCTTTATAGTAAGGCTTCTCTTTTAACGTAATAAATTAGGTAGCAATTCTTCTGTCCTTTATATTGGCTGCTCAAGCTTGCTCAAAGCTATCATACTAAATATGAGTCTACTATAGAAGAATAAATCAAAGAATTTTGGAAAAAATTTGTTTCTTAAATCTTTTGGGCAGGTGGGTATTCATGATGCAATTGGTTCTTTGAAGCACCGAGATTGCCTGATGCTGTACAGCAGAATATTACATTGATGGATGCCTAGTTTGTGCTCACAGTGGCTCTGTAAGAGAAAAACTACAGGTAAATTGGAAAAAAAATTAGAGATGAGGGTTCAGAGACAATAAAAAGCAGAAAGCAGTCTAAGGTTCTCAGAAAAGTCATAAGCTACACAAGGGTTAGGTTGAGATGAAAAGTCTGAGAAGACTATGGAAGTCTGATGAAACAAAACATCTTCAGAGATATTAGCTCCCAAAGTTCTTCTGAAGTTTAACCTGAATTCATGACAACTAGTGCATCTGTTGGGAGGTCATTTCAGATCAGGTCATTTCAGATCCTAAAAATACCTTGAAATGAGCAGATCTTTCTAATGAAACACTGTGCGCATATGAATAATACCAAGAAGACTAGACTATGGAGAAGTTATCAGGGTTTATAGGCTGCAAGTTCCCATATCTACTGATATCAGTTATAATTCAGTCACCTTCTTGCACAAACACAATTTATGAGGTTCTATTTTTGTTCATAGACCCTGATGGTCTTATATGGTGGTGGCCATGATTCAAGACAGTATGCATCTCTCCATTAACGAGTGAAGGCAAAGTGAGTGGGAGAGAGGAGGGAGGGTGTCCTGTGTTCAGCAGTAGCGGTCATTTTTTCGCCTTCTTAGTAGCTGGTGCAGCGTTGTGTTTTTATCTTTCGGCTTGGGAACAGCGCTGATAACACCGATGTTTTTAGTTACTGCTCAAATGTTTAGTCTGACCAAGAACTTTCTGAATCTCATGCTCTGCCAGGGAGGAGAGAAAACTGGGAAGAAGCAGAGATAAGACACCTGACCCAAACTAGCCAAAGATGTATTTCATACCACAGCATGTCATGCCCAACATGTAACTGAGAGTTACCTGGAAGGGCTAGTTCTCTGCTGGGTCGGGCTGGGATTCTGTCTGTGGGTGGTATTGTATTCTCTTCCCTTGTTATTTCCCTTATCATTATTATTATTGGTTGTAGCAGCAGTGGTTTGTGTTATACCTTAGTTACTGGACTGCTCTTAATCTGTGGGAGTTACATTCTTTCAGTTCTCCTTCCCATCCTTCCAAGAGCGGGGGAAGAAAGGGCTGAGGGAAGTAGACTGCGTAGTTCTGATTTACAGCCTGGGCTTAAACCACGACAGAGGGGAAAGTGCCATCATTCATTCCTGAACCCCGAGTATCACACAGGGCAAGAAAGAAGCAAAAAAGAATAATGGTTTTGTGACTTGAGTGCAAATCCAGTAACTTCTGGGACTGTTCCAGTATGCTGAGTGATGAACTAAGCTTTCACAAATTTATGGGTTTGACCTTAACTACTCCAGAGATTATAGTGTCTGCACCAGGGATATATACTCCACTGAGTGCCCTGGTTACATTTTCTGGCTAGTTACATGGTTCAAAAGTGCCAGGAAGCTGAGTGTAACCTGAAGTTTCACATATAATAGAAGAAAATATTCATAAGAAATGTAGCATCAGTTGTGACCCATACATAACTTGTTCAGGTTGCACTGCAATCCCTCATGAGAAATATCCTGTAACATGGACAGCCTGAATGAAATCTAAATACCTGGAAAGTCTGAATACAGTTCATCTTTCTGTGGTTATTGTAAAAAAGCCTTACAGCCATTACTCTCCATCAAAGCCCTGATTACTGACAAATGTTTGCTCCAAGTTTTCCTCTTCCTCCTTGCAAAGAGATAGTTTGGCTGAATACAGCTCAGCCTTCATTTGTTTGGAATCACTTCATGCTTTTCTTCTCTGCTGGCTGATTCCTTAATGCCTGCCAATATTATTCTCTCATGAAGGCCTGATTAATAATAATTATTCTTTTCTTTATTTTCTGCAGGCACATACCAGCTCAGGAAGAGTGTTTTCCAGTGGGAGGTAACCTTTGCCTTTCAGTAGTCTAAGGTTTCCATTGCTGGCTTTTTTCTTCACCAATCACTACTTTTCCTTTCCATGTCTTCTATGAACTGTCTTGATTGCTATTAAATACAACACATTAGAATGTGCTGAAATTGACATTTGATTAAGGAATGCCATTGTAAATTATTAGCTTTTACAAATTGTTAAAGGTGTGAATGCAGAACCACAATGATTACAAAAATCAAGGAATTCCTACAGAATAGGTATTGTTATAACATGTACTGGACAAGTTTGAATTTTAGGGTTAACTGGGGTCTGAATTTTTTGGGTTATTTTATAGTTACATTGGTAAAAGGAAGTTACCAGGACAGAGAGGCTGGATCACCCAGAGGAGGTGTAGTTCAAAGCTCTGAATAGGCATTTCAATGAAAGAATATTGATATGTCATGTATATCTCACATTAGGTAAAGTGGAAGAGGTGGAAAAGCAAAATTGCCAGTCTTTTGACTAAATGTGAGAATATCTGACTCTCACTAATGATGCAGAAATAAAATAACCTAAAAACCCCACATACATTTAACAGAAATGCTAAGATGCTGTTAACACCATATAACTGGCTGATTGATCCATATTGATCATCTCAAAAAAAGCCCAAATATTATATTTTCCCTTTAGATCTCCTACCTTTGTATCTCTGCAGTTAGTTATGTGCCTACTTTTTACCACCACATTTGCTCATTGGGAGATAGTGTGTTGGGTTTTTGGTTTTATTTTTCACATTGGCTGCTATTGAAAAGGGTTGATTGATTTTAACTTCACACCTGATTTTTTAACTCCTTCAGAGATATAAGGTCTTGCTGAATTCTAGATTATTTTTCTGTATCGTGTTCTTCAGCTTTTTTATCTTTAGTTAGGCACCATTTACCTTTCAGTGATGCCATCTTTGTGTTTTAGACTGTCAAAATTTTGTGTCTCGTGCTTTCTATCTCTGTTCTGTACGTTGATATTTTTATCATTTATCTTTTTACATTTAAATAGCACTGGTAATGTTTCTTTTGATGAATGGAATTTTGAAATCATCACTCTCTAATTCTCCTTTTATGACCCTGTTATTGTTAATTTGGACTTGCATTTCAAATCAGAAGACTGATACAAACCTGAGGGCTGCAACTTGATTTGTAAGCAAAGATAACTATAACTAATGGTAGTTACATAAGATGTGCCAAAAGCATGAATAGACTTCTTAGCTTATTATCATGGGTTACTAAGTGGAGTTCTTTGGGGAAGAGAATTTACATAGTTACGGTAAGGCTTATTTTTTTCTCCTTCTGCTAAAAGCCCAACAGGATACCTACCACAGTCCTGTGAATTGGGTAATTTTGTTATCACTGAGGTCCTTTGGCCTTCTACTGACTTCTTCATCTCTCAGATGAAATGGCCAGCGGTTGAATGAGACCCCTTTCATAGGTATGTCTCTTTGCATCTTCTGCCTCCTTAACCCTTATCTGGCTTGATGCTGTCCTTACTATTTTCACTCTATCAAGGTATTGGACACCTTGTTCAGTAGTTGTAGGCTATAATACCATAATAGCTTTAACCAGATACTTTGGGTTTCCTTACATCCAGTCTATTCCCACCACTAAGTTATCACAAAATTAATTTTACTTCCCTATTTAAAACTACCAACTTAAACTGAACAATATCATATTTGCCTTAGAAAACCCTGGACCATAGAAAGTACCCTGCATCCCCTTGACTGATTTATTTCAATTACTAATGTTTATTTTTCTGCATTCATTACTATAGAATTGGTTGCAAGGGAACTCAGCAGCTGTGTACCTCCTGTCCCACAATACTGTGATGAAACAAATTGTTTTCACTGCAGACCAGTAAAATTCCCAGTCCCTCT
>JAVHNF010003301.1:0-13434 GCA_034783455.1 Micropsitta finschii | reverse complement strand
AGCCATGAAGTGTGTTCTAACTCTTAGTTAAAACTTTTGTGAGAAATCTTCCTGGGATGAACAAGGGAGGATGCAATGAGCCAGGCAGTAAAGTTCAAGTAATAGTAGGTCCATAGTAATATTTTATCCACTAATGTCAGGATATTTTACCATGTAAGAAACTGGTTTTGTGTGTATTTTACAGACCACATTTGGCTGTGCTTAAAGGAAACAATAACATTTTAAGCTAAAGAAGGAAGATGCTAGAGTGGTAGAGAGGAAGTGCTGAAAATGCTTTTTGATTGCAGTACTTTTATGGGGGAAAAGAATTCTGATTAACCTAGTTTTGAATAACTACTGATTTACCAAATCACTGTTTTTATGTTACAGTATAAAAGTACTGGTAAGAATGTATTTCTACAATTCTCTTAGGCATTTCTAAGAAAGTTGTCTTTTTTCCAGAAAAATTCATCGAAGAACTGTGAGGAAAAAAAAATAAATGAACAGGGTCAGTGAAAAAGGATCTTCCCTTTGCCTCATTACATCCAACACTTAACAGTAGGAAAAGGCTGGATTTAAGAGAGCAAGCCAAGATGGATCTGACTATATAGAAGCACTGCCCAGAGTGAGGAACCTCCTGAAAAACGTCTACAATGTCCTTTAAAGAAATCACAAGAGAAATGGCTTCCTGGTTAATGGTAAAGGTCTACAACTGTGATAATTCTAATTATAGCATTCTAATAATAGCACTTTTCTACTTGAGAATACAAAATCAGAAAACTCTATATCCTAGTACCCTCTAAATATGCAGAACTTGTGTTCAAAGATGATGCAGGAGAAAATGAGTTAAATCAACACTTCCTCCCTTTTGTTCCATCCACCTTCGAGTAAAACTTAACAGGGGTACAGCTGTTACTCAGACTGAAACAGTGATTTGGTGGAGGTGTGAGAATGTTAATGTTTGGAGTCTCTCATATTCTGGTGGAATAGCTCCTTCAGGCACTTCCTGATGAGGACAGAGGCAAAGCAGCACTGAGTAATACCTGTGGTGCTCTTCAGGAAGTTGTGCCCAGAAGTAGCTCCATTTCTCTTCCTGGCAGAGGGGACAATAAAGATTTTGTCTTGAATTGGAACATTCTGTTTAGAATCTTCCAAACAGAGTAGACTGCATTCAATAAAATTCATGTTCAAAAATGTTGACAAGGAAGAAGGATCCAACCTGCTGAACTTTCACAGATGTGATTCACATGCATCCTTCATACATTGCAAAGGCTAGCAGCTACAGGTAATAAACATCAGATTGTCTTTTAGTGATGTGATCCCAATGTAATTTTTTTCTACTCATTAAAAGTAGAGCATTATTCCTTCATGGTGTGATTGACTCTGTAATTTTGAATCTAATTGTGATAAATCATATCACTCTTCTCAAGTAAGATATTACAGTCCCCTCTTTACAGAAGAAAACCCAGAACTTGTAATTTGTAGCAGATGTTACACAGCTATACATGATAAAATCATGCAGAGTTTTCCTGTGTGGTGATGCAGCTGTTCTTCAGCAGTGCCTCCACAAAACAAGAGTGGGAACATTTTGAGTGGGATTGTTCATTCATTTCTAGAGTTTTCCAGTAAAGATTCTGCTATGCCAAATATAGGACTTGTCTGTCTTTAAAATAACATCATGTAAGGGAATTTCCAATAAGTTTCTGTTTCTATCTATTTTACTTTCACAGGTTCTCCTGGGAATTTTGTTTTTCTTTAAAATTCCCAAGATGACAGAAGAGTCCTTGGTGACAAGTTATTATAAGAGCCTTTTCTTTAGTGCAAATTCATATGTGACAAAGTTTGAAAATATTTTTTTTGTCTCAACACTTAGACATCATGTAAGTTAGGAATGCCTAAGGGGGACAGTGAAACCCAGCTAATATTCTTTTCACAAGAACAGAATCTTTCATTTTGAGGAACATGTGAATTTAGATCCAGATTTGGACTTACATCTAACTTTATCTGTAAACTTTCTCAAATTGTTGTCTGTTATTTCTGTGTTGCCATGGAAGTATAAAGCAAAATTATTACAAACCTCAGTGATCACAATAAAACAATAAAATCAGAGTCCATTCTGTCAAAATGAACCCCCTACAAGATACTACTTGAGAGGTTTGAGACAATTTATCCGTTAGGTTAGAAATAGAACTCAAAATTGTTAGGTTTCATGTACAGTCTCAACACAACATGCAGGCTTTGTGGACACCAGGATTCATACAGGTACAGTAGGGAGGGCCAAAAAGTCCATAATTTTAGACTGAATTTAAAATTTGAATTGGGCCATAGTAAATTATTTCATAAAATGTTCTCATCTCAAATTGCTTCTAGTATCATCTCTGAGATCTGTTCATAACTAAGCCAGAATAACCCTTCAGGATTTTATTCCCTCAAGACTTGCCATAATGTGAAGTGGGACTGAGCTAGTCAACTAGCATTTTCCTCAACTATGGTCCAGATTTTTTCAGTGAGCAGTGGGCACTCGTGTGAGGATTGCTTCTCATCTCCTTGCTTTTCCCCCAGAGGTTTCACACTCAACATTCTCAGACTTCCAGCTTATATGTGCCTGTCTGTGATCTAAGGAAGCCAGAAAAATCTAACTGCTTTGACATGAACACTCTCTTGTTCTGTCACCACAGATTTAAACAAAGCTTAAAAATGTTTCTAAAATGGAACCTTTATTCTTGAGAAAGATTCATATGTAGTCATGAAAAGGGAGCTGAACTCTTACGTTTATTTTCAGCATACTAGTTATGTATTTAATGGAAAACTAGCAATCCGTGAGGTGAATTAATATTTTCAAAACTAATATCCTTATATAGGATCCTTCTCTGAAAATGTAGTTTATGTGCCTGACCTTTAAAGCTGCTTTATTATAGAGCTCTGGCTAAAATGATAGTTGCCTAATCAAAGTAGGATTTGTTTTGTTTGTTTTTCTTCTGTTACTCATGAATGGGTTAGGAATGAGCTAGCATGGTTTGTGATGACAGATTTAATTTGTTGTTGTCTTCCAGCTTTTTCACAGAGTTCTGTCTGTGTGTGTGTTTCCACGTCCATATGCCTGTGAGAATTAACAAAACTGCAGAGTCTAGGTTTTTCACAGTGAGAAGTCAGTAGTGTCTCTGTTGGAAGCTGTTCGTGCTTGTCTTCAGTTGTCAGTATTTTTACATAGCTGCAAAACAGAATTAACTGAAAATGTTTCATTTCAATCAAGATTTTTGGCATAGGTTCTTAGACCATTTTTCAGGACATCTAGATGCAAAGAAGTTTTGGTATTTCCCCCAGAGTTTACTCCCTGCACTTGTTTCCAGAAGGCCAATGTAAAACAGTGTTTGCCATAAAAGACAGAAGGTAAAAAATAAGCAACTTTTTAAGTGTTCCTGCTTGGCATGGGAAGTCAGTATATAACTATCTTCCTAGGTTATGAATGTTTTCCTGCTCTGTGTGTGTCATCCTCTGAGCCCGGGTTTTACTGGTGTGATAAGATGAAATTTGTGTAAATGGTTGTCATATGTGTTTCAAGGTTAAAACCCAGCCCTATATAGGAATGCCTTTTTATTCCTAATGCCAACTTTTTCTTGGGAGGGAAGTTCTAAGAAGTACATAGTTGCTTTACACTTTTAGGCTTGAATGCCTCTTTTTATAGTGGGTAGTAGATATATCTCCTTTTTTTTACTCTAGTATCTGTTATTTTATCACAGATCTGTTTCAATGTACATGTGAGGTAGGTTGGCAGCAGTTTCTGTCAGCTGCTCACACGATTTATTTTCATCATTTTGTGCATCTCTGTCTAACTGAAATTGTGTTCTAGTCCAAGCCAAAGTTCATTATACTGAGACATGCATGGTAATGTGATTATCTCTTAGTATAACTGGAAATAAGTATCACATACTGTGTGATGTGTTGTTTTGTATTCTTTTCTATCATGAATTCTGTAAGTAATGTGGCAATTGAAGCAAAGCAAGATTATTTGCAAAGTATGCACCACTAGAAAACAGTAAAAATTGCTATTTTTTATACTTTCCAGAAACTTATAATTCATGTATTGGATATAAGGAAGAAATTCTTTACTGTTAGGGTGGTGAGGAGCTGGAATGCGTTGCCCAGGGTGAATGCTCCATCCTTGGAGGTGTTCAAGGCCAGGCTGGATGAGGCCTTGGGTGGAATGGTTTAGTGTGAGGTGTCCCTGCCCATGGGAGGGGGTTGGAACTAGGTGGTCTTAAGGTCCTTTCCAACCCTAACTGTTCTATGATTCTATACACCTGGGATTTTTTTGAATCATATGCCAGTGTGGAATTTACCTTGGAAACCTTAAATGAAAACATGTTTTAGCTTATCAAAACCCAAACTGAAATCAGAAATCAGTCAGTCCTTTGGGACTGCACAACTTCACTTGGATGTGCCAGCCAGAGAGAGAGATTACCTGATGAAGAGCAGAGGCCTCTTCACATGTGGTAGCGGTGAAGGATGCTGAAGGATGTGCACTGAATGGGCAATGCTGATGGGTTAGGAAGGAATACAACTACTGAGTTCCTTGGATAAATTTCTTGTGACTGCCGTACAGCTAATTCAGTACATGTGCCTGCAGTGGCATAGAGGTAGTCACAGATTTGCTTCCCATCCTGCAATTGCTTGATGTGTTTGTAATGCTGTGTGATCTAGGTCATTCATAAAAGTAGCAAAAATTAGTACAAATTATGTAGGATTACTCCAAATGTCGGTGCTCTGCCTGCAGAGTTGCACAACGACTTTTAAGTAGGGCTGTCCACAATTTAGGATAATCAGCCAATTTACCCCTGTAAGGCCGCTGATTTACAAATATGAGCAGAGAGAAAAAGGCCTGCGTGCTTTAATTTTTTTTGGTTCATTAATTTTAATAAGGCTCTGTCTGAAAAGCCAATACTACCACATTAAAGGCTCCACCACTTCTCCATAGTAACCGCTTTTGTTAGGGGTGGTGGACTGTTCTGGAAAACCTGCTCCCCGCCATAGAGGGTGACAGACGGTATTTTCCAGTTGGGTTGAGCTCCACGTGAGGCAGGGGGAGCACCTGTTCTGTTCTTAGAATATTCTTGCATTTTTAGAGGACACATTAACATGTTCTGTATGCAGCTTTAAGAATAAGAAGAGGAGAAAACCTCTGGAAAATGGTTCATGCACATCCAGATGCAGGGAGATTAGATGAAATGGACAGGAATCAATAACTCGTGGTTTGATTAGGATAAATGGACTTTATTTGGGGGAAAAGAGAGAGAGTGTCAACTGCATGAAAGCATTCTCAGATAGCAGAGAACACTACTTGAAATTATCTGCTTCTGAGGTGGTAAGCTGCTAAATTGAAAACTAGCATGCACTGTGATTCTACCACAGAAAAAGTAAATGCTCTTTGAGGATATATAAATAGAACTGTTATGAGTAGGCAAGTGAGGTGATTCCTCATCTGTCAGTCTGGCAGAATTAGCAAATTACATTTTGGACCACAAGCTAGCCTAAGACACAGTAAAAGGTTAAAAGAATTAAGGCATAATGACAAAAATACACTAAGGAAGAATTTAGGTAAATGTAAACTGAACTTAGCTATGTCAGCAGACATAGAAAATAGTTAGCTAAGGTGATGTGTTGCCCTACAAATACTGCTAAGCAACCAGAATGTAAGGAAAGAAATTGTTGTCATTACCTAATGTGAACAGAACATGAGTCAATGATCCACACTGAGTCAAAGAGAGGTTTCTATTTTATTTTGTTGGGTTTTGTTTTGTGGGTTTTTGTTTTTTTGTTGTTTTTTTTTTTAGTTTGGTTTGGTTTGGGTTGGGTTTTTTGTTTTGTTTACCTCTTCAGACCAAACCTGGAGCTATGTAATTTCTAGAGTTTACCTTGTACTGAGCACCCTGGAGTTCATGCTTTTACACTGCTGTTTTCACTCTGATACTCCTAGATGTGCCTAAACAGTTGATGAGAAGGCAGCACTCTGGGGATTGGTCTGTAATTCCCCATCAGCACCCAGAAATGGCATTAGAACAAAAGGTATTGACAGTCAATCCTTTTCTGGACAGTGCTGTAGAATATATTCCTTAGGTCTGTGTGCCCTCACCTTGAAGGCAATTACATTTTCCATATCCATAGCTGGCACTGGAAACGTGATTCTATCTCTTGGTGCTGTAATTATGAGTTACTGTTCTTTAATTCCCAACCTATTTGCAAGCAGTTGATTATACCTGTTTCGTCATGTGCCGGTGTTGGCTTTCTGCTCTAAACAGACGTTTTTCCTCCCTGATGCTTAGCTACTAGATGTATTTATAAACAAAGCATATATTAACTTTCAGCTTTTTCTTGGGTTACTGTGTTAGCAAAAAAGCCTTATTTCCACAAAAGGCTTAGCTGAACAGTCCACTTAATAGACCTCAAGAGTATTATTAGGAATTACAAGTCCTAACTGAGTAGGTATTTTGTGGTTTCTAATATAGCAAATAATCATGTATGGGAGTTTCAAATATTTAAAATCACTCATCCTTTACAGGGTGAATAAAAACACTTCAAAAAGTTAACAGTTTCCGTTTCTTGATATCTGAACTTTAGGATTACTATTTTTCTAGAAGTGCATGAAATCTTCCATGATTGGAAGACCTGGATTTCTATTAAAAAAAACGAAAAAAAAAAACAAAAAAAAAACAACAAAAAAAAAAAAAACCAACAACAAAAAAAAAATCTCAAACTAAACTTTCTTTCTATTTTTTTACTAAATTTGATTTTTTTTTTTTTTTTTCTTAGAAAGAAGCTCACTTTCTTTGCAAAGTGTCTTTAGGAAAGATGGGGTTTAGGGTAAGCATCTTTATGAGAAGCAGCAAATATGGGCAACTGGAACCTGTCTGATGGCATTTAGGAAATGTAGTTACAGTTTCCCCAGGTGGAGGAGCAGAAATCGCTATGGTTAATTGTGAAAAAAGCAGCTTGAGATAAGAAAAAAAAGCAAAACAAAACAACCAAAAAAACTCCTACAAACAAAAAAACCCCAAAAGCCTGTGTTGCTGGGCATTTTATCATTTTCATATGACCATTTCTTAGTTTTTGCCGTTACTAATTAGTGGGCATTATTTAACAGTGCATTAAGATGGGAAACTTAATTCAGACCAGTTTTGGAAGCTGTGAGAAAAGGAACCCAACATGAACCCGTCATTTTGTGCAGTGAGAGACTGAAGGACTAATGACTGTTAAAAATAGCTGAACTGTCTCACTGGTGGCTTGTGAGTCTTAGTAAAAGTGTATAGAATTAGATTGTAACTGCAGACTCTCATAGAAGAATGCGCAGAAGTATTTCTTAAGCAGTGATGCCAATTAGACATAGTGCTGGCTTGCTCGGGGTGTTAGTGAAACTGCCTTTTCTGGAAATTAGTCATGTCAAGACTAGACAAGGAGTGTGGAAACCTCAGCCAAGAACAGCAGACCATTGCTTGGAATGAGCTGCATGGGCCGGGATATCTTTTTGAACTTGTAACATCTCTGCTCTAACTTTATGTGAAGTGTGTTATGTGGGTTGTAAGGTTTGCAAAGGGTTTCTCTTTCATGTCACAGTACCCCTTTTTGTGGTGCATGGGAGGGAAAAATCCTGCCTCGCTGTTCCTGCAGCAATGAGGAGCTTTCCTCTTAACAGGTCATGGGGTGAACCTTTGGGCTCTTGCAAGTTGACTTGTTTGGTGGCATAGCTCAGGAGAGCAACCTAATTGTGTCCCTCATTATAAGAAGTGGGAGTCAGTGCTGATTCCACACACCACCTCTCCTTAATACAAGCTGCAAAATTAGATACAGTGTCTGATATATAAATGTGGCAATACACACGTATTCGAGATCAAAATGAACTGTGGCCTTCTTTAGGACACAAGGAAATAAACATAGTCATTAAAGAGTCAGCACTGTTACTACATAGTGAACCTTTACTCACTGTTCCCACCTATTGTTATTTGAAATATCCCATTTCCTGTTTTCAGTAACTGCTGCCAGTGGGCAGGATTCAGATCTCGTTCACATCAGCGTAACTGTGGTAGCTTCAGAAGATCAGCAGGGAAAAGGAAATGAAAAGCAAGTGACTACTGTGAAGTAATCTTGAGTTTCTACTGAAGTGTTTTGGGTTTAGTCCCAGTCGGTGTCAGAACTCAGCCTGGTGTGTGGGAAATCAGGGAAATTACTATTTGCTGTGTAAGCCCCAAGACAGACCCCATCAATATGCTCACATTATTCTCATTATTGCTATTCTGCACTAGGATAGTAGCAATAATAAAATAAGGATATTTACTCTGTAGGTATCTGAGATGAATAGGTATATATTTATATCTATATACACACATAATAACTAGTTACTTCTTGATTAATGGAAGCTTCTTGGATCCTCACTATGAGACTGCACAGTTGTAAGAAATACACGAAAAACTGTGTAAAAAGTATTTTTCCTGGGAGTTTATATTCCAGGCTGGTGAGGAAAAAACCCAAAACCAACCAAACAAAACAAACCAAATAATTAAAAAAAAAAAAAAAAACCAACCAAAAAACCAACAAAAACCAAAAAACAAAACAAACCAACCCCCAAAACCAAACCAAACCAAACCAAAAACCCCAAACAAATCCCAAACCAAACAAACCCCAGCCTTTGCTCAAAGTGCAGGAGAAAGGATTTACTATCCAAATGCTATAATGAGGAAACAGAAACAGATGTAATTGGACGATCAGACCCACAAAGATACCTCTCAATTCTCAGTCATCTTTCTCTGCTGTGAAATTTATTTGGAATATAAATGCCTATAAAGTGTTGTGAATCCTTGGCCAGTATTATCTCTGGGTGTCAGTTCCCAAACTATACAAAAAAGATACTACTTCCTTTCTTCAGTCTATGCCAAATGTAAGCTGTGGCCCAAAATCGCAAAGGGAGATTATGACAGAGTCGAGAAATGAACTTGGATCTTTTGAGTCCTAATCCAAGCTTGTTATCATAAGTTCATCTTTCATTTGCTTTTGAATAACAACCAAAGTGTTAACCCTATTCCTATACATTTACAACCTGATGGAGTTCTTATCAGTGGTGGTCATTTCATTTCCTGCTGGCAATTTCACAAGCCTTTGAAAGCTTTCCCCCACCCTTGTAATTTTTTTTTATTTTTTTTTTTTCTTCCTTCCCAAGACATGAGCTGCTTCCTTCAAGATTTCTCTAGCAAAGCTTGCCTGTCTTCTTTGGAGGTTTATGCTGTGTGATTTTTACCCAGTTCAGGAATCGTCTATTATTATTTCTTAATTACATGGTGTTCTCTGTTTTCTCTACCTGCCATTTGTATCTAATACTTCTCTTTCAAAAATCTGTAGACATTTTTTTAGAAGATGTCCAAGAAGATTCTTGTTCAATAAAAATATTTTGCTTTAAATAAGCACTTTTTGCTTTAAACACTCCAGGCAACTTGCTATTTTGAAGGGGCAAACAATTAAGTGAATATGCATGCACAAAAGCCAAAATCGTTTTCTCAGGGTCTTTTCCATTCTTTTGCAGTTTATGAAATTTATTCATGTGGGGATTTTTATTTTGTTTTTAATCTCATTTGGTATTCATTTGGAAATCATGGAATTTAGACACATACTAGAAATCAAAAGTAGTGTCTTTTTAAACAAATGCATTGCTTTGTTGATTTAACTTGAGGGAGAAAAATTTAAAATTTTCTTTAAATTTAAAGCTGATCTTTTTAATTGATCTTTTTAGCATCATCTGATTTAATATGAAATCACACTTTTGTTTTATAGAATGCTGATGGTCCTTTGAGATAATTGTGCCTACATGTTGTAAATTTAATTTTAATAGAAGTAAGAAGTTCTTTCTCATTCTTTCTAAACATCATTGTTAAGAATGTCTTCGGTGCAGCCAGATCCTTAAGAGTTCATCTGATTTTTTTGGGTCTTGTCCAGCTGATACTTAATCCATCAAAATGAACGTGGACATAATTTGATCCAAAACATTACACACATGAAAAGAATTAGCCACCCACCCTCACATTTAGCACATGTGAGCTGCTAAACATTTACATAGTAGTAACCCAAACTGTGCAATAGTAAAGTGAATTGAAATATGATGCCTACTGAAGCAGTCATAGTAGGAAATTATCATTGTTTATGTTGTGGTAACACCTAAATGCAACAGCAGTGCTAAATCCCATTGGGATACATGTGGCAAGAACACATGCTAAATGACAGCCCTCATCTCAAAAAGATTAGTTAAACATGACTTTAATTAGGGCTGATTGGTCCCTTTACAGAGTATATTTCTGCTGCTAACCATTTCAAGATACAACATATTAATTATGACTGCACTTTGCCCAGTTCCATCAATAGCTAATGTAAGGAATGTCTGTAGGGAGAAGGATGCAACATGGCAGTTCCCCAGGATTAAGAAGGGTCCCAACTCGGCCAAGTCATGTAGCAGTGGGAATGGAAAGGAGGAGCAGGAGGGCAGTGGTGCAGAAGGGCCTCACGAGCACAGCACTGCTGCTGGCTGAGGTTGGGGATGGTTTGTGTCACTGTGCTTGAGCACTTGGGTTTTGATAAGAAGTGCTAGACTCATGAGTTGACTTGGAGACCTCATGGTCATAGCCAAGCTGTAAAGATAGATACAGCCACACAGATGGTCCCTTTCCTGACCAGCCTGTTTTCAAAAAAAGATAAAACAGACAAAGCGGGGTAAAAAGAAGCTGCAGTGTTCCCAATTTACAGACCAGAGGATCTGAAATACAAAGTTTGTCTATGCAGGGAGATTAACACTGCAGTAGGATTCTCAGTGGAAATGTTTCTTGCTAACTGACAAGCAGTATCTGTGTCCAGATGAACAGATGGCTTTTGCTTCACTGTGACTCATTACTGCTACATGGTGGGAATGTCCTCTGAAGTATGAGCTTTGGGGGTTTCTATCCTTTACTCTGTGCAGTTGCTGGGTCCAAAGCATTGTGGAATTGCTCTCCAGCTTTTGGCTGATGTTCATAGCTTTTAGCGGTGTAGGCAGCAACTGTTGAAACAACCACGTTTCTTTTAGGGAGGTTGTCTCATAATTTGGAAGGGGATATGCTTAAACGTGAACACAGGAAAAAGAGTAGCTGATCAGAGTGTCATGGAAAGCAGTGTGGGAAGTGAGCCACTAAAAAGCTGGGTATTCTAAGGTGTCTCCTTGTTTGAAGGAGAGTAAAAACTTCGTATCTGAGTGCTTAAAGACACGAACACACAGTGGTGCATGTGTGCAGATAACTAAAATATCACCAATTCCCTGCCTCCATGAATTATAACTCAAGAGTATGTGGTGTGTCTGTACATTTGTAAAGTATCAAACAGTGCTAAAATGCTGCTTCACAAATTAAAATAACACAAAAATCGAAAATTCAGAAAAATGCAGTTAAATGTAAATAAGCTGTCCTGGAGATTTTTCAGAAATAGAAACACTGCTTGCTCAAGTGAAGTTCCTTTTAATCCAGTAGCTTTCAATCTTCCCACATCCCTGTGGGATGAAAAGATGAGCTATGTGGCATGCTTGGAAGGTTAATGAGTGTGGACTCTGGATATAGTTTCAGGTTGAAAGACTTCTTACTGAAAATGTGTTATAGAAAGTGTTTAAAAAAAGGCGCTAGTCTGAGCACTCTGTGACTTACCACAATATTTCTACACAGAGAATAAAGATGATATTTTATTAGCTGCTGACTACACCTTTGAAATGTTGTACTATGAATATCAGACACAAGTAAACAGCTCCTGCAAATGCTAAACTCAGGTATAACCAGCTGGCTTCACGAAGTCTTGCTTTGTCAGACAGTGACATTCAGCAGTAGCTCTTGTATCTGAATAATTATTACTGTAGCTTCACATTAAGGGCCCAGCACCAGTAGCTTAATCTGCACATTGCCAAAGGGCAGGACACCTGCAATGACTTCTTCAGCCGGAATAAGTGGTTGTGCTTGTCTCACCAAGGAAAGAGGTCTTTGCCAGGACTGTTATTTAACCCTCAAGGTGCTTCCCAAGGTCTACCTCAAAACACAAACCTTCCATCTCAAGCTGTCATTCATATCAGAGTCCTTTCCAATCCATTCAGTTCCTTCCTACAGTATATCAGTGTTGCCTTAGGGTTTTTTCAATTTTTACACACATCCATGTATTAATTCCATTTTGAATCAGTATCCATCATCTTATGCTTCAGTCTTGAATTCACATATGGAACACTGATTTCATGCCAGGAGGTTGAACTAGGACAGAGTTAGATGAACGCACAATATGTGTAATTCTTGCATCCATCATAATCTCAGTGGATGTACTTTTATTTCAGTACAATTATAATAGTACTGACCACTTACATAAAACCTTTGAGCAACAATCACTTTGTGAAATTACGTTTCATGAAAATATTTTAATTGATATTGCATGGAGAATTATTATTAATATTTCCATTCCTGACCTTGGCACAAGAAGTAGGAACGTAGTATATACTGATGGCAAAAGCTGGGAGATGTCAATACAGAGATGGATTGTACTGTAATACCACAGAAAAAAAAAATGGCCTTGAGGGCTTGAGTAATACCAACAGAAAAATAAACCCCAAACTATACAAAATTCAGGGTCATGCAGTTATGTATCAACATCAAGGATTTATTTTGCATTACAGGATATGATCAGTTAGTCTTGACATAAGGGTGAATAGGCCATTTGGTCACTGATCATGAGATAATCTGACTAGGAGATCACGGGGTTGAGTAGAGGAATTTCAGCCAATTGCAGGAAGGTAAATGAAATCCTGAGGAAAAAAGCATTTCCAGAGAGAGATTCTAATGTGCAAAGTCCTAAGGCAGGTCATGTCTGGAACACCGAATCTAACTGTGGTCTTCCATGTTTAGGAAGTACACTATATATGAAAAGTAGCATAGAAGGGTGACATGTGCCCCAGGTGACTTTTATTGTAAGAGAGAGAAAATAAAAAATTATGTTTATTTAGCCAAAGAGAACAGCTGAGAGAGTATATATTTGTCCTCTGAATGAAGAGAAAAAAATATCAGAGAGGAAAAACCAGTTAATAAAAGTGACAGGCAAAAGAAGAGTTGTACAGAATCATAGAATCATAGAATAGTTAGGGTTGGAAAAGACCTTAAGATCTTCTAGTTCCAACCCCCCCTCCCATGGGCAGGGACACCTCACACTAAACCATGCCACCCAAGGCGTCATTCAGCCTGGCCTTGAACACTGCCAAGGATGGAGTATTCACAACTTCCCTGGGCAACGCATTCCAGTGCCTCACCACCCTCACAGTAAAGAATTTCTTCCTTATATCAAATCTAAACTTCCCCTGTTTAAGTTTTAACCCATTACCCCTTGTCCTGTCACTACAGTCCCTAATGAATAGCCCATCCCCAGCATCCTTGT
>JAVHNF010003290.1:0-12144 GCA_034783455.1 Micropsitta finschii | reverse complement strand
AGTCAGACATTTGACAACAATTCTTGGTAGTAAATTTTTAGGGTATCAGTTAATATTTATCATTTAGGCCTGTTAAGTCCTCATAAGAGTGAAGGCTCCATTTTGCCTCATGTGCGTGCACAAATAAGCAACGATGACACATTCTCTCTAGCGTAATGCTGCAGGATGGGTGGATTTTGTAGTTTCCCACCCTGTACATTTATCCCTTGAGAGTTTTGCTCATGTTACAGATGAGAACATGCATGGCTACTGTTTTCCCAATTTTAGATCAATGAGCCACACAGCAAAGAGCATTGAGTTGGCAGGTCCTCCACATTCATGTGAATGAAATGAAAGGAAGCTCAGTTCTTGGCTCCAGTTTTCAGTCACTCCATTGTCATTCAACAAAAAGGACCAAAGAGAAAAGCAATCAATCCAACTCCTGAAGCCTCAGTCTTCAGCTGCCATCAGCTTTGAGCTCCCTCCACTGATCTTATCTGCTGCAGAGCGATTGAAAGTAATTTGTTTTGGTTGAAACTAATTTGTTTTGGAGAGTAATTAGATTATCTCTTGGGGGGCTTCCTACCTGGTGACCCAATGTTTCTCCTTGCCTTGCTGCTCATTAAAGTCAATTACTATAGAGACACTCTTCAAAGGCAGGCTTGCACTGCCTAGGCTCGGCAACCTATTAAGAAATATGCTTCTCATCCCTACTAGGAGATAATAAACCTTCTAATGTCAAACAATTATTTGTGGGTCAGACACATATGATCCTCATGGGGCTTAAGCCTTTCAGTTGCCATCCAGTATGAAATGCTTCGTACTTATGAAATGAGCTAGATCTTTCTATAACAGTGTACATTGATGTGAATATAACAGTCTCAAGCAAACAGCTACATAATATTTGTGAGCAATTGTCAACACTGGACACATATTCCACACTTGCAGAGGTGCTGTGACAGCAAACAAAATACATCTCTGCCAGAAGAAAGTGCAGAGAGGTTCAGAAGTTCGTGCTTTGACTCTTGTACCCAAAATCAACTCTTTTTAATTGAGATAATGAATATGGTTATGTATATGACACAGAACTGATAGGCATCATGATAACACCAGTATCTATTTTTTTTTCTGTAATTATGTGAGCTCTAAATGAATCACTACCAGACTGTGATATTTAGTGTTGGTGATTACATCATTACTACTATGCCATCCTACAGAAAATCATGGAATAAACAAGAACCACAGTGATCCACCTTTAGAACCACATCTCTTTTTTTCAGACATACCAAATCTGAACAATAAATTGCCTCAGTTATCCATTAATTTTCCCTTGTTACAGCAATTTCTGCTGCTCAGCTGTAGAAAGGGGTTATAGAGGGAGGAGAAATTACCTGTAAAGGTAAAGTTTGGTTGGTGGGCCTTTCTTGGCTGTGTAGAGGTGCTAGTGTCATCAAAAGTTGCAGGCTGGATTGTCATCAAAATGTGTAGAGGTGCTAGTGTCATCAAAAGTTGCAGGCTGAGCATGCAGGATTAGTTGGGATTAACCACGGGGAAGCTGCTGGAGAAACATAGAATAATAAAATAGGTTGGGTTGGAAAGGACCTTAAGATCATCTAGTTCCAATCCCCTGTCATGAGCAGGGACACCTCACACTAGACCATGCCACCCAAAGCTCTGTCCAACCTGGTCTTGAACACTACCAGGGATGGAGCATTCACCACTTCTCTGGACCGCCTGTTCCAGTGCCTCACTGCCCTCACAAGGAAGAACTTCTTCCTTATATCTCACCTAAACTTCCCCTGTTTAAGTTTTAACCCATTACCCCTTGTCCTATCACTACAGTCCCTAATGAAGAGTCCCTCTCCAGCATCCTTATAGGCCCCCTTCAGAAATTGGAAGGCTGCTATGAGGTTTCCACGCAGCCATACCTGTATAATCACATCCACCCAAATTACTTTGTTAACATAGGCAAAAAAAACCCCAAAGCATCTTGCTTTAATAGCAGTGCGGAGCTCTGCTTTATAGTACCGCTTGATTGCTTCTGCACAATAAAGTATTTACACGTAAATTCTCCAAGATGAATACAGGGTGCTAAATTAGGTCACACTATTCATCAGATTTGTAGATAGTATCTCTTCCTTGAGGAGGGGCTGACGTGTCACATATTGTCATTAGGGAATAAATGGCCCAGAGGTAATTTCTTAAAAACCTGGCTCTTGCTAAGCAGACACAGGCTATTTCTGAAGCCATTATGACTGCATGCATTGAAGTTGGACTGTACACGGTTACCTTACCCAAACAACAAAAAAAATTAAAACTTACCTGGCACATAGATATAAGTAATCGTTCAAAGTGTCCTGAAGTGTCTGCTCTGATGTCTTGTTCGATGTCCCGTCCAAATTCTGATTTATAGCAGTTCACTATTTCTCGTATTTCCTGGTTTGTCCTTGTGCAAAGGATCTCAATCAGTACTCTCTCCTGAGTGCCTACCCCCTGCAGGCAGAGGAAAAAGAGGGCATAACTAAAAAGCACTACTTATTCAGTTTTCTTCAACTGTGAAATTAAGCATGTTATTTCAAAACTTAATACAATCTACATTGCAAGAACAGTATCTCTTCAATGCGAAAGCACCGAGGCTTCTGTGTACTTAAAATGGAATGAAGATTCCTCAAATATTCAGCTCTGCACCAGTTCAAAAAAATACCCCAAAGCTATACATCCGTAGCAGTAACATCAGCCAAAGTTAACTAGAATATGGTGTAGAAAGGAAGTTCTTTGACAACCTTAACCTGGAAACATACTGGAGGAAGGTACAGACTTATGCTAATCATTAAACCCAAAGATACACAGATTCTGTTTTGGTCAGCGTACAAGCGTGCTCCCTATTCCAAATGTTGCTGCTTCATTAACACGGAGCACTGGCAGGAACTTTTCATATATATAGGGACTTTTACGCAAGCGCATGTAGTGACAGGACAAGGGGGAATGGCTTTAAAATGACAAACGGGAGATTTACATTAGATATGAGGAAAAAAATCTTCATTATGAAGGTGGTGAGACACTGGAACATGTTGCCCAGAGAAGTTGTGGCTTCCCCATCCATGGAAGTGTTCAAGGCCAGGCTGGATGGGTCTTGGGAGCAACCTGATGTAGTGGAAGGTCTCTCTGCCCATGGCAGGGGGATTGGAACCAGAGGATCTTCAAGGTGCTTTCCAACCCAAACCATTCTATGATTCTATGCTTCCCTTTTCCCAGAATAAATATCTTATTGGCCTGGTCATCTCTATTCAGGCAAGGATTAGATAGAAGTGGATCTATGTGAGGCTTCTAGGTAATGTTATGACTTTTTAAAAATGGTTAAGAGTGACTGTTGGCTCCACTAAAGCCACATCTTCATTTAAGCTCCAGATTCCTTGGAAGGTCAGCATTCATACATGGGCTGAGCTAGCTGATTCCAGTATCGCCCACCTGCTAGCTGCTGCAGCTCAAAAAAGAAGGAAATTCTGGTAAACTGTATGTACCAGTCTACCTGAATTAAAATTTTAAATGAACTAGCTCACCTAATCTTTAATGCAGTCTTAACACTTGAACAGGTACCTGCATGATCTGACCTTAATTTTTCAGTGCTGTCCTTTTGGAAAAAAACTGGGATAATACAGAAATAAATTTCAGTAACAACTGTTTGTTCCTAATAAGGAGAGGTACATACCTTCAATTTAAATAGTGGTTACAGTTTTAACAGCAGCCAGGCGCTTTCTAGGTTCTAGCAACTTAGTTGTGACCAAGTGACAGAGTAAGTTAGTTAACTAAACTTAGTTCTGACTAAGTTTAGCACTTAGTTCTGACTAAGTGGACAAGAGCAGTGGATGAATGGACAGCTGCTCTGAATTGGCTAATCCTGAAGAAATTGGCTGCAATTGGGGAGCACAACAGAAAAGAATTTTAAGCCCCACAGTCCCAAAATTTGTTTGTCACTACAGGATTTTTTAAGAATGCAGCAGTCAGGCATGGTTTTTTCTTGGATAAGCATTTTAAGATGTTTTTAAGCTATTCCGTTTACATAAAAACCATACCTTCATTGCATGACGTAAACTCCAGGCATCGTAGTAGGTGCTGGGCATGAAGAGTGCTAAAATCAATTCTTCCACATTTCCACTTAATTCAGACTTCAGGTCTTTAATTAAATCCTGTTCAATTATACACATAAAAAGGCCTTTGCAGAGTGTTAGCTGTGTAGATTATATATTGCAAAAAAGATCAAACTTACTTTTGTGACTGATTTCCAGCTTTGTACTGTTTTTCCTGTAAAGCTTAGTTTAATTTCTTATAAAGAACTTCCCTCTATCCAAACCTTTGACAGTTCAGCTCTTCTCTGTTATCTCCTCACTGATTAGGACCTAGTTAGGTCCTGAAAAATGCCACAACTATAACATTTCACTCTTAAGTTGCAAAACTGACAGAGGGAAGAACTTAATTTATCTCAGCCTTTTATTGACTAACCAGTCCTCAACCAGTTTCTCAGTTTGTTTCTTACGAAAAAAATCCCATTTCAAAAACGACCAAACCACTCCCCAGAACTAAAATGCAATCAGGCAGGTGAAGCAGCAGCTGATTTGGGCTTGCTTACTGATTCAAAGAACTAATGAACATACCTTGCCATACATAGTCTTGAAAGCTGCCTTGATTTTTTGCCTTTGATCATTGGAGCGGTTAGCAACAACATTTATGATAGCCTGCTCATCGGTTCCTTGGAAATAAAAGGGCAATTTCATGTAAGAACTCGTAATAATCCCTCTAAGAATGCATTTTATCATCTTGCATTTGGGCATAGTTACATAATAAATTACTACTGTTTAAGTCTACCAAATTTTCTCTATAGCTTTGTCCACTAAATAGTCTGAATAATTTAGAAAGTGTGACTTTTTAAAAGCTTGGGGAGAGGAAATGTATGGTTATATAAAAATTGAAGAAAAGGACAAAATGGTATCTAAAGGGTAGCTCAATAGAAATTTAAGCTGCTACTGCTTACTTACCAAACCCCTTCATAGCTTTGCGTAGAATTTCTGCATCTCTTCCAGCATCGAAGTTGGGAGCAGCTTGAATTGTGCCCTGGGTACACTGAACCATTGCTGCAGGCTGGAAGTATGAGTTGGGTTAACTAGATGTGCTACACAACGGAAATTCACATTGAAATCACAGCACTGGAATCAGTACTTAAGAAGGAGCTGTCCATGAGTAACCCTTTTTTATTTTCTAGCACAGAACCAGGGTGACATTCTGTTCGTTCAACAGCTTTGGCCCACTAATGCCAAAGAGATGCTTTTAGCCAGTTGGATGGATGAAGATCTACATGATGACTGAGTATACACAGATAAAGGGTTATGATTTTGTTCAGGTTGTACTGAGTGTAGGTGGGAATTGTTGATGCAGAATACACTGCAAATTGTTGGAAATTAGTTGTAAAAAATACTAAAACTACAGAAGCTACATAAGATGTCCAACTTTGAATAAGGGAGACTTTCCCCCTACTGTGTTAAAACCCTCTGTAGAGAGCAGGACTCACCCCAATGCTGATACAGTGTCCAGATGCACAGGAATTCTGTGATTGCTCAGGCACTATCTAGTACCTCACATTGTGCATGGCCAGGAGGCATTTTAACTCCATATGATTTTGCTCAAATTTTGGGAAGATCTTTGCATCATACTAGTATTTCTGACAAAATGCATAAAATACTACACAGATATTTCCACAGCTTGGTCAGGGAAGTACCAGCAACTTGGCTGCTCTGTGAACTCCTTTTCTACTTACAACACTCCCATTTCAATGCCCAAATCGTTCATCCTTCCTGTAGGTTCTTAACTTGCAGCAAGGTTCATAAAATGGTGATAATCTGGGAGAATTACAGCTGTGCTTTCCATTAGGATCTTAAGCCATACACTGATATGGCAGGAATTACTTCAGCCAGGTCCATTTCACACCACTTGTAAGCACTCAAGACTATCAGCACAGAGCCACCTCATGTCTGTGGGATGACAAGGATCACAATAAACAGTCTCTTGCAATATAAAGATGACCTGACTGGACAACATTTTGCAGCAGTTGCCTAACAGACAGTTTGCTTAGCGTATGGTGCAGCCAGAACAGATACAGACACAGCATAACTTCCTAATGATTCTCTTTGATGAAGACATATATGTTAAGGTCAGATGTGGAAGGGTAAGCATCATAGTACAGAGGGGACGTGGGCCAATAAAGGAGCATGGCATGTAGGAAAGCTAAATCCAGGCTCAGGAGGTTCTAAGATATAGTAGGTGTGAGCATAGTGGAGAATACACCCATATGAGTTGCTGTTTCAGTCCTCAAACTCGGCAGACCATAGAATTCCACCAAAATGTACAAATGTAATGCTATTCAAGTGAACCAGAAATTTGTACTTGTCATCCTGCAAAGTACTTAACGGAACCAAATGATTTTGCTATCTCATGACTGCAGGGACTGGACAGATGCTTGTATCCACATGCTGAACAAGTATTTTGTTTTAGAAATATGTATTTATACATACTTTATAAATACTAGCTGTGAATTTTGTATCTAATCTTCCTTCAGCAGTATTTGTCCGCCTTTCACCTAGATGACAATCAAAAGAATAAATTTATCAACAGTATTGTAAATCAATGCATATTTTGAAAGGGGTGAATTATTTACCTTGAGTCATAACATAGTTTCCCATGAACAGCGTTTGACGGAACTGTATGATCCCCAGGGCAGCAATCCAACTTCTAATACTGCTGTCTTACCAAAGCCATAAATACTTTTCTGACAGTGTCAGGTTTGACATTCAGCATCGCTGTAATTTCTGCCCTAATCCATGAACAGTTTAAAGGATTTGTAGCCCTTTAATATTTCATCTGCTGTAATTGTAATTGTTTTAATGTGCTATGTCTGTTTCTGCAATACAGTAAGGTTCTTGTTCTCTAGAAAAAGAAAAAACAACAAAACCCCCACAACAGAAAACCTAATGTACTTTAAAGTGAGAATCAAAGCTGCTACATAAATGCAGTAAATCCTAATTACAAAACTCATCTGCTCAAACAGAAGAGGACAATTGAAACTTGCAAAAAATAGTCCAGCTCCATGATTATTTCAATAACTGTTACTTATCTGACAGACTATTACAACCTCCATACTGTGTAAAAATAATAGCAATTAAACAGGAAGAAACGTGTCACACCAACACACTTAACTGAAAGTGAGGAGATGGAAAAATCTAATTAACTTTGCAAACTAGTCTTGCCTTTGTCAATTACCTTAATTGCATTAGTGGAGTACAGGTTATGATCTTCACTAAAATTTGACTCACGAGAATGTCTGGAATCACTGAAAGAAAAACAACTTCTGAATGCTTTTTAATTATGGCAACACATAGCAGGAAGCAGCACCACATCTGTTATGACACAATGCTTCTAAGGTTAAAACCTTTTAAATTCATCTGCCTACTCAACTGGTGTAAATATTGGAAAATCAGGATGACATTAATAGTTAGCATTTTAATACAGTAATTCTAAAAGAAGAGTTTGGTATTTGCCAAAGCTTGGGTTCCTTACCTAATAGTAATTTTATTGTTTCCACTGAAACAAAAAACAGCCAGGGAAAAGGTACAAGGAATTTGCCATGGCGCTACTGTAGCAGTAGCTGCCTGATTGCTGGCCAGCAGGAAGAGATTAGACCTTTCTAAAGGACAGCTTTATGACCCCAGCTACAGCTGGTGCTGACACTGGTTAATTTGCTGATAGGGACTCAGTTTACTCTGTGAAGTAAATACCGACAACGTACTCGAATCAAAACAAGAGGGAGACTCGGGAAAGGAATGTGGAACTGCCCATATACACCCTCTGCCCCTATTTCAGAGGCTTGGCAATTGTAACTTAGGGATGGAATTTAAGAACTGCAGCCCAATATTGAGAAAAAGATCCCAGTACACAAACCAGTTATTTTCCTTCCAAATTCAACTCCTGACGATACCTACAGTTTTGCTTCCTAATAATTCCTTGTTACCAATAATCCTTCCTAATAATCAATAAAAGAAAGGCAGCTTCCCATCTACATCCTTATCCTCAAGGCCTGTGAAAGACTACTTCCTTTAAGCCAGCAAATGAAAGCAACATCTTTCACCTCCATCATTTCGCAGGGGTCAATCCTAGCCAGCAAACACCCACCCTGCCTTTTGCTCACTCCCCTCTTTCATGGGATGGGGAGAAAACAGATGGCAGGCGAAAAGACTCATGGATTGAAATAACAACAGTTTAATAGGGAAAGTAAAAGATGCATGTGCAAGAAAAGCAAAATTCACTGCTTCCCACTGGCAGGCAGATATCCAGCTACTCTCCAGGCAAACAGGGCCTCAGCACATGTGAATGGCTGTTTGGGAAAACAAAGAGCATAACTCCAAATGTCCCCTTTTCTTCCTCCATTCCCAGTGCTCATATGGATAAGCACATTGCCATATGGTTTGGGACCCTCTCTTGGTCAGCTGGGGTCAGCTGTTCTGGCTCTGCCCCTTCCAACCTCTTGCCCACCCCCAGCCTAAGAGCCTCTGTGGGGCTAGACTAAAGAAGGTTTGAGGTCCTGCAAGCACTGCTAAGTAACATCCAAAACATCATTATCAACACTGGTTTAGCCTCAAATACAAAGCACAGTGCCAGACTGGCTGCTATGAAGAAAGTTAGTTCCATCCCAGGCAAGCACAGTGCAAATTTAAGGGAAAATGCAGTCATGATTCTCAAAAAGGCAACATTTTTATATATACATATATAAGTAATCTCAAAAATCAGCTCTAAGACTGCAACTTTTTGTGATGCAAACAGCCTGAACCAAGCCATTAAGATATCTGTGAAACAAAAATATTCTTTAGATCTCTTAATACCTTTTAGACCACTATCACAGCTGGTATGAGCAAAACAAAGTTTTGATAATTCTAATTCCATTGAGAAGATTGAGAACAAGCATGTAAACAACCTAATTCAGGGTAAAAGCTGTAAGCAGTTCGCAATACAAGCAATTAGAATGTAAAAATTACAACTAAAACACTGCAGGTATTGAACAATTTTAGAAATTAAGAAGTTGCACTCATGTGCTCCTCATCCTCACTGCCAAAAGAATACTTTAAATTTTTGCCAAATGCGTGTTTTCATCAAATAGTGCCTCCCCCACTGCAAAACTTCCAAGCTAAAAACCGAACTCCACACCCCTTATGTGAAAACTCAGTTCCTTGCAGCTAAAATCAGCCTTGACACCAACACAGTTACAACAGCTTTACTGCCTTCACATAAAAAAAAAAAGACAATAAAGAATTTAGTTCTGATTATTGCTGTAAGAACCTCAGCTGAAAATTTTTCTCCGTGTAAGTGTATGAGTTTTATCTGCTTGAAGTTCGAGCTATCAGTCACCTGAATTAAGTATTGGACAGGACATCAGAGAGATAAGCTTAAGCCTTCCCATATCTCAGATCACATCCTATAATCCCATTCACAGGGCTATCACCCATCATCTTTGCTTGTTAAGGATTTCTGCCATCGCTGCTCACTTGGGCATTTTTCACAAGTTTTGGTTCAGGCATTCATAAAGACTTTTCCATACCATATGTGGTGCTATCACTTTCTACTTGATAAACTAATTTACAAAAATGAGCCATAAGATTCAGACACAAAAGTTGTACCCATTTTACAGAGGAATATTAATGCAGGACATGGTAGCTGTTTGTTCAGCACTGCTCAAGAAAGACGTGGCAGTATTTTGGATGGAATTTTTTTTGTTACAGTCCCAGTTTTATTCTTTTACCACAGTCTTTGCTTTTTCTAAAAGATGATTGAAATCCAATCTCTGTTACAGGCTGATGTTAACTTCTTTTGCTTCTTACCCGTATGTTTTGAGGGACAAGAAAGGAAATGAGGAAATGAACTACCTATAGCTGAACCTACAGGGTTCTGTCACAATTTTTTAAATTCTTTACATGCTGAGTGTAAATAGAATTGTCCCATTTATAATGATGTGTCCTATGCCAGGAAAGAAAACAAAGCAATGATAAAAATGAGCAAGCTGGCTAGGGCTTGGCCAAGGGGATAAAGATAGAAGCAGATAATAGTAAAGAAATTACAACAGTGCTTGTACAGCTTGAAGGTCAAGGAAAAAATAAAAGAGCAGCGAAGCTGATGACTAATGCTGTTATAAGAGAATATAGGGCATGAAGAGTCAAAAAAAGTAATAGTTGTATTGCAGAAGTGTGCATATAAAAAGAAATCCATCACTTACGTTGTATTATTCCTTGTGTTTTGTATTTCCCTTTTGTGTCAGACAATCTAGAAAAAGCTGAGCTTAATTAAACTACACAGTTTTGTCATGTTTTTCTTAAGTAATTTAATTATTTTACTTAAATAATTAGCATTTTAATCACTTAGCTCTACTCTGAAACATTTTTATTCTTTAAATGTCTCAACACATCTAAAAATATTTTTTTAGTTAAAATGTATATATAAAAAAAGCATCTATAGCATTAGGAAAAAAACATCGTGTTGTCACTATTGGATAGAAAGCATAGGATGTTAAACATCAGTTGATCACTTTATTTAAAAATATTGGCAATGTATTTTTCTACATCATCATTATCTATATATGATTATAACATGTAGTTATGATTCTACTTTTAAGTTATTCCATTTTGAAATGTTTTACTTCAGGAATATTTTAAAGGTAGTAAATGATAATTTAATTTTCATTACTTGTTTAGATACATGTTAAATAAATTTTAAGCAAGCCTTAAATTTTGAAGACAAAGAAGTCAGTGATTTCTTTGCCATCATTACTAATTTGGGACCTGCTTTTCAGCACTGCTCTGAGTTCTGGTTAAGCCCTACACTGGACTAAGAACGGGGTTCTAAGGAGCAGAGAAGTAGTGGGAGCATCAGTGAAGGGGAGGCTTGGAGGACAACACATTAAAGAATGAAAAGCTGGAAGAATTAGAAGGGAAGAGAAAGTGACCATCTAGCAGAATGAACAGGGTGAACAAAAACGGCCATATTTAAAAAATTTATCAGATCCTACTGAGTAGAGATGGTAGCAGGACTAGCAATATAAGTTTATAATATTAATTGAAATGGATTACATCCATTCATCTGCTTTTATTACACCTTTTCTAATTATGAAACATTATTGCTTCCTCTGCAACAAAGTGTAATAGATACTGTTGTTACAGAAGAATTTGCCTACTATCTAGTAGCTGACAAAGTCATCAATGTTTGTGTTGTGAGAAGAAGAAAACTTTACTTCATATTCTTACTTCTCAAACTTCAGTTATTTGAGAGAAAGCACCGTTCAAATAGAAACACAAAAGATGGAATGCCCCAACTGGGACATGAAAAAAGTATATTTTTGCCTAAATATTTTCCCTTTATTACTTGATACAAAATATAGACACCTAGTTGAAAGAGTTAAAGTGACTTAATAATAAGATGCATGGAAATTATATATTTAGTATGTGTGTAATTAGTGATAAGTCTGTAGTTTACAGGTCTGTGCCACAGGGATCACATTCTGTGCATTCTTGCAGGGCTTGACTTCTCATCACCTGTAAGGATAATTTGTTCATTTTAAATAGCCAAAATAATTGAAGTGACACTTTTATAAATTAGAATAATGATGATGAGTTAGAAGACAGCATTTTTTCCTGACAATTTTCCTTTTATTAATGAATTTAATAAAATAAGGGGGGGAAAGGAAGAAGCTATGCATGATGAATAACTCTTTAATTTATGAAATCTGCACTTTCAAGTCTTCCAGTTTGAAGAAACTCTCTGTTTGACAAAATGCTTTATATTTGTGCAGTTATATGCATATATATATGCATGCACAGTTATGCACATGTGCACATACACATGTATGCACCCATGCAAACATACAGATACAGAATCATAGAATCGTTAGGGTTGGAAAGGACTTTAAGATTATCTAGTTCCAACCCCTCTGCCATGGGCAGGGGCACCTCACACTAAATCATGTCACCCAAGGCTCTGTTCAGTCTGTCCTTGAGCACTGCCAGGGATGGAACATTCACAACTTCCCTGGGCAACCCATTCCAGTGCCTCACCACCCTCACAGTAAAGAATTTCTTC
>JAVHNF010003266.1:0-16157 GCA_034783455.1 Micropsitta finschii | reverse complement strand
TTCCAACCCAAACTATTCTAAGATTCTATGATTCTAACTGAAAGCTCCAACTCACAGAGTGCTAGTCAGTAGCCTGCTACTCTTTTTTCGGAAAGGCTCACATTACAAAACTACAAAGTTAATTTAAAGTGAATAGAGCAAAAAGAAAGAAATGAATAGAGGACAAGAAGCTTAATAGCAAATATGAACAAAGAAGAAAGGTTCGTCCTAAAATAGGGTGAGAAAAACCAAGTTATTTCAGAAACTGAGATTAAATGGACCAAAAACGTAGGGAACTAATGTGAGAGGAGCCACTCAGTGAGGTGCAAACCAAGGCTGTGAGCTGCAGACAAATCTGAGCTAATACAGAACATAGCACGTGTAGGCTTAACAGCTCCAAGACTATGAGACGTCAGTATACCACATATCCTTAGCTCCCTTCAGGGTCAGTTAACCTACTGGTTTCAAAGTCTAGCAACTGCAGTTACCAGGCAATAACACAACAACATGTGCAAAGCACATAGTAGTATGTAGTACTCACCACCACACAGTTTCAGCCTAATAAACAAGTGCTGTACCCAAGGAGGTTTGTGGAAAAGTCAGATCAGCAAGAAATAGGTAATTACCTCAGGACTGCAACCATCTTCTTGATGGCTCTGTCCAGGTTTTGATCTAGGGCATGATGCCTGACAATTCCACAGAGCTTTTCTTATAATCACTATGTAACACTACAACCATTGGGTTTCATATACCTTTCTTACTCCATAGAAGCACGGTGAAAATGAGACAAAATTCCCTGCAAACACAAAAGGAGGCTGCAATCAGAACATGGAATATTGAAGTCTCTGTACCCCATCCAAGTCAACCTGTAACAGTTCATTTTTTGCCTGTGCAGCCTGTGGCATTCTTCTAAATTCTGTGAAAAAAATGGATTAACAGTGTCTTAAATTGACCTCACATTGCTCACATGAATCACCTTCACACATACCTCCAAAACAGTAGCAAAAGGACAATAAAAAGCTTTTGGTTAAGAACAGGCATTGGGTAAATCCTCCTCTCTGGTTTGTGCAAGAAATCCAGGCATCAGTGTGAAGCACTGTTCAGCAGAAAGTGTTACCTTTTTGGGGGTTCTCACTGGGGCTCGCTGTTATAAAGACACAGCAAGTGATGGTTGAATTAAACATAATTTTTCAGTTTGCCTTTATTATTATTATTATTATTATTATTATTATTAATCGCTCATTATTTTCTCTGGTATTTACTTCAGTGGCAAAACACCATAATCCCTAATGGTAAACAAAAAGGACTGGCACATGTAATATGATCATGGCTCAGCAGAGGCCGGTGGTGTGGGCTGTCAGCTAAATATCCTGTGAGATACTTTGTTGGCTAAACCTAAAACGATTATGGGAGGAAGAAAAATGGTACTCCCACTGTTTTGGGGAGATTTTTCTCTCTCTTATTTAGATGATATGCATATGATCACAGGTTGGTAACTGCCCGTGAAACACACGCTGGTGAACACTGAGATTTATCATGTTCTCTGTGAAGGAAAAAAAGTTACCCATTAGTTTTATAAATATAACCAGGAAGCAGCTTTGTGTACTTTAAAGAAATCAGCAACAGCCTCTGCACCTCAGAGATTAATTCTGGGTGATGTTTCAGGCACATAAGGTCCATTAAAGTTGATCCCAACCTAAAGAACACAAGATCATTTACTCCTTGAACAATAGGCAGGGAGACTGAAACACAAACCTTGTCATTTTGAAAGCGCTTTGAATGGCTGGGACTAAACAGTGGAGGCTGTAGCAGCCCTAAAATTCAGGATGTACACAGCTTGGACTTCTTTTTTAGACCTTAACTCCCATTTGGGACCAATAAATTATTATTAGGGCTAGTTTTAGAAGCTTACTAAATAACTAGTTATGCAAAGCTGTCCTATTCTTTCCATCTTGTCTAGCACTCTTTTGACACATTAATAACATCATTGCAATTTCCAAATTGCTGCAAAAGGGAAGTCCATTCCAGACTGCAGACAGTCAATTACTTAAGAAATGAACTTAATTTGGAGCTCTCAGTTCAACTAATTCAAAAGCGATGTCATATCTGGGCATATTAAAACAAATAAAATCTGTGAGGCTTCAGTGACAGCTCTTGCAAAGAACTTTAATCAGTGCAGGGTTTAGCTCACAAATAATCCTCTCCCCTCAATAACCCTCTGTGGGTTGAAGCCATAGGTACAAACGTTTATACAGACAATTAACAAATAAGGATACATTATCATCTAGAAAAAAAAAGAAAAAGAAAAAAAATTGTGAAATTGGTTGCAACTTACAATGCCTCTGGGGCTCTGTAGCCACCCTGATACTTGCCCTATGCTAGCCATGCTGAGTGCTGAGAGAAAGTGCTCTAGTGTTGACTGAGCATTCCAAAAGGTTTTCACTGGAAAGGAAGCCTCGCAGAGGGTTTATTTTCACAAGCAATGTCAAGGCACTTTGGGTCAGCCCTCTTAAAAATGCCCAGGAACTCTAGAGTTTAGTAAGATTTCCACAACTTGCTGCAGCCTTTTGGAGGCATTAACATTTCAGATGACTCCTTATCCATTAAGATACCCCCCCTGTGAATTAGCACATTGGGCAGGGAAGCACTTTACTGACATTTCACATGTGTTTTCCTAATGCAGCCATAGTCACAATTCAAGTCTTCAAATCCTTGTCAGTTTGACAAGAGGAAAAATCAGTAATAATAAAAAAATCTTTGTATAGCTTCACACCAGTGTCCTTTAGAAACACCCAAAGTTGTTGGAGATGTATTCCCAAGCAAAAAGAAGTTCTTTAGAATAAACAAGCTGTGAAAGGGAAAGAACAAGTGTCTTGGGCAGAAAGAGAACTACATTTAGCTGAGATGAAACAAATGTGGCCTGTGAAACAGGAAGAAAAGGGGAGGGGGGGGAGTGGGGAGGGCAGCAGACAACTCTGACTTGCTCGCTCTTTCCAGGCTTTGTATTTATTTCTGTCATGGATCTGAAAAGGCAGGCAGCAGACTTTGTAGAAGCGCCTTATGAAATGGGGTAAATAATGGACCCCAGATGCCCTTGTTTCCTTCATTATTCAGTCTAGGCCTTCAAAGCTGTTTTGCAGTGTGAGGTATCAGAGGGAGGTAGAGTGTTCTGTTAACAAGATTTCAATAAGCTTTGGAAGCAGGTCCAGGGAAGCTGCTGGAAATGTTTCAGACATACAGTACATTTGTGCTTTTCTGACCTGTACGTAGTGAGAAAACATGGGACAGAGGGTGCCTTGATTTTTAGGAAAACATCATCTAAACAATATGCAAACAACAACAGCAACGCTTTGTACGTCTGTGATCCCATTAACCCAACATTCACAAGGCACCTAAAATATGTGAAATCTTTAAACCTGACAACACTGCCTCAAACTGCAGAACAGGCAGTTTAGAGTATGCATTAAACAAAGCACAAGTGGCCAGCCAGGGCTACCAAACCAGGCATTCCATCTCCTACATTCCCCAGCCCTTTCCCTGCCATGAAGAAACACTGCCTGCCCGCTTAGCATCAAAACATGGCCAAAATACATTTCAGTTGTGCTCTGAGACCTACCCAAGACATTTTTCTGTGCATGTTTTCTACAATTCCTCATGATTCATCACCACCCAAGGGCCACATGATCCCAGTTGACATATCCAAAGGCTTTACTTTTTGGATAGGTTTAGCATTGCCTAGCAGTTCTAATCAGCCTTCACCGACACCATCCATTGCTAATAACTACAGATGTCCCTCTGCTTCTTCACTTGTCCTTCCTTACTGACATTAACATGCAAAAACTGAACCGTGTTTCAGAAAGCTTTTCCAAAAAGGGGATTCTTAGCTATTCCAAGTTGCCATTTTTTTTTTTTGGCTTTTGCTTTCTCCATTGTCGACACCGAGCAGCATTTCATCCTGTACATGGGGATGTCTCTGTATGCTCACATGTTTCCAAGTTGCTTGGGGTATACGGATGCGTTGTGCAGTGCATCCTTTCTGGTAGTCATCCCCTTTCTTGAGCGGGCAGTCTTATCTTAAAAAAACACAATGGCACCACCTAAAGGACACATTCTGTATATAGAAAGGCAGCTGCATTTGCAGCACCTCCCTGGTCTGCCATGTGCCTGTGTGTGCATGTACCACAGGTTCTTTGGACAACACTGAGCCCCACGGTGGCAATTTTCATTTCCTCAGGAATCAGTACAGCACAAAGCTTATTCATGATTATAAAATCATGCATACAGAAAAAGACATCCATATTTTTATAGCCCTTCTGATGAGCCTGTAACAGAAGAGACAACTGTTAAAGCAGCTGCCCTTTTCTCTGCACTCAAAAGTCATGAAAGAGGCATGCCTAACAGAACAATTTCAGCAGGTTTAAGGAAGATTAAATATAGGAAGAAACACTCTTGCTAGCAGAATGGCAAGTTCATATAGTCCTATAAATCTCTCACTAAAAAATGTGTGCTAGAATACAAGACACTGATAGAAAAAAAAGGGATAGGAGATCCTTTCATTCCATTGTATCTAGGTAATACAGCAGCATATGTACATCTTCCTATATGTTATGTCAACGGTCCCACATTCCAAGAAGGATGGGGGAGATTTTAAGAACAAGTATAACTTGTTCTCCTTTCTCAGCATCGGTCATAGCTTTCATGGTTCATTCTTTCAGATCATTTTTGTGAAAGCATGAAGTGCTTTCACAACTGAGGACAGGTCTAACAAAAGCTCTTCCTTACAAATATTTGAGGGTTTGATCACTTGGAATGTATATTTTTCCAAAACAAACCAAATGCAAACAGCTTCAAAGCTAATCCAAGAGAAAGTCTACCGGTGGTCACAGTTCCACATAATGGTTTCATTTGGCTTGCTCCATTTATAATGACAAAACTGGGAGGAAAAAAAAAATCAGCTCCTTTGAAACAGCATTTGTATATACATATACTAGAGAGGGAGTTCTGCATGGCAACTGATTTTCAAACGCTTATGGCAGTGGCCATATAACACTGTTCTGTGCTTTGGTCTGAAAAGAGAAAGTCTAAGACAAAACCATCTGCCTAAGAAAACACTTTAAAATCTTCAGAGGGGTATCAACTACTTCAAAATGTTGCTAATGGGTTCTGTAGACTTTCACTTGACAATCTAAAGTCATTACCACACCATCCGTGTGCAAAGCCATTTAATTGTTTCAATTTGGTTACTAGTTGGCAGTACTGCATGAGAAAAACTGCTTCTTGATAGCTGGGGAGAGAGGCCAAGGACTGATCTGGCATAAAGAACAAGCTACTTCCTACGCCCCAGGTCAGGATGCAGGCATAGTGGTAGAACTGGGTGGGGAACTGAAGGCTGTAATTGCCTGTTCAGCTCATAAATAAGAGACTATGGTCTCCCAGAGAGCAAAAGGAAAAGGAAATATAGTTCCAGGCTTGTATTTTAAACATTGTTTTTCAGGATAAAATGAAAACAGAACCTTTCAAAATATTTAATTTTGAAATAGTCAGTTGTCTAAGAAAGATGTGACAATGTTAAATACAGCCATTATGGGGCCAGATATTCAGAAGAACTGAAATGCCCACGTGTATCTCCAAATCAGATGACCAGATTTCCTGAAGCACTAGGCCTCCAGCAGAAGTTTTGATTATTTTGGCATTTCCTTCAGGAGTTGAACTGGAAGTCGACAACAACTGAGCTCCTTGAAAAACCTGGCCTGGAGATTAATAGCTCTGTGGTGCTCAGCACACTGACTGCCTTTTACTCAGTGCCTTGTAATTTACAGTATTAGTTGCTTCAGTCTGACAATAGCTTTTGAGAAGCTGACCACTAGTTTGCCCATCAGATAGATAAAAATACAAAGGCAAAAGTACCTGTTCTAACAACAAGTCGAGTATAAGCCACCACAGACTAGATTTCTTCAGTCTCCTGTATTTCCATTAAAAAGTAGTGGTAGGAAGGTGAATATTTAGAAGACAGCAACAACCTTAAGGCCCCTGGCAAGGCTAAAGACACATGTAACCGAGGTACATATAAAGACAGAAAGACCTACCGTTCCCTACATAAACTTGAAGCTCCCTGCTGATTTACATGAGAGACTCTGTATTAACAATTTCTGCCTATGTAACTCTTCTGACTCTTCAGTGCATGCCTGTCTGTAAAGGAACTTGACACTAATAGAAAACACGATGAAGGACATGGTGGATCACAAACCTACCATATGGGAAGACAAGGGGTAGCTGTGGTGTGGTGTGAATCTTTCTGGAAAGCATGAACAGGGAAACATCAAACTTTCTAAAAATTGAGCTGTTCACTGCCACAGCCCACATAAAGAATTCCTGCTACATCCCCCAAACAGGGTTCTGTAATGCTAAACGGCAGCCAATGGACTTACAAACGCTTTGAAAGGGGACCATAAAACCATATTCTTCATTTCAGTGAGAAATGAGGCAGACAGTTCATAAAAAATTGGTTACCTCAGAAGAGAGGAATACCTGCCAGCCTCTGGGTGGGATGGACATTCTTGTGCCAAGGTATTATGTATTCATTTCTGACTGAGCGGTTATAAAAGCCCATCAATTCAAACTGCCTTGTGAGGAATTTCGCTCAACATAGGTTAAGACTCCCTTATGCAACAGTCATCACCTTAGTGATAAGCTCTTGAACTCTTTCCCTAATTGTCAGCTCAGCAGCAGTTACAATGCCAAGGCCAGTAGTTTTTCTAAAGCCAATATCCTGGTGAAGTTTATAGGATTTTGGCTGAGTAAAGACCCCAGGATTTGGTTTTCAGGTTATGTCTTGGAGTGAAAGATGTGCAAAGCTGACACTGCAGCACTCACAAGGAAAGTAGTGAGGCATAGCTAAAATAAATAATAAAATTAACTGCTGTAGTCACTGAGATCAAATGTTAAGAGAAAAGCCTTGAAAATGTTTATTCTCCCAGATTAGATGGAATCCTAGGCAGTGTTTATTGCAGAGATGGAGTGTGCTACTTCTCATTCTTGCTTCCTGTATCCGCCTTTCTCTTCAAAGTGCTAAACAGCAAGGCTGCAGAGATTATAGTGCAGAGGGAATTCTTGCCACTTTCCTTCTTGCTCTCTATTTAAACATAACAACTCTTGGCAGGCCTTGGTCACATTGTTTGTGTAGCCAGGACAAGAGGGTGGAATTCTGGAACACGTTCCAGCCCACATTCCGGATTTTCCTATAAACTAGCCCCTTATTTTAAACACACGCCTCCGTGAATTACCTTTGTGTTGCTATGCCATTTGAAAATCTGTTTCAAACACTCCTTGTAAATTAAAGTCTGATTCAGCTGCAATTCCAATGAAGATATTTCTTCATGGTAAATAATCTACTAAAAAGACAGTGTTTGATTTTGTAATAAAAACTAAAAATATTAAGGGGGGGTGGAAGAGGGAGAAGTGGCTCAGAGTCAGCCAGGAAGTGTGGAATCTGTCCCTCTAAATTAAAATATGAAGAACTGCACATGCTGATTGCATAACCATTTATACAGCCAGACTCCACTGCTTATCTTGTCAGAGGACCCCATCTCCCCTTTTGTGAATGCAATTTCGCACCATAAGTAACAGGCAGAATTGCAGCAGTCACTTGCCTAACAATGGGATGTGTTAATGCGCAGCTAAAAAAAGTACAAAATGAAGGTCAACCCGAGACAGCGAAAAATGCAGTCCCTGCTTCTCTTACTCAGCTGATTGTTGCACAAAGATCAACATTGCTCAATCTGGTGCGTGTACTTTCACAGCTCAATAAGTGCTTTCATTCATCATTCACAACTTGCTTTATTATGAAAGTTGAACTATATCTTTAACACAAACCACATTTCCTTTGTCCTGAATGAAAGATCTGCCTGGGCACACTGGAGAACAGGCTCACTGTTGATGCAATGTTATCGCATGCACTGAGGCCAGTATTTTTACATCTTAAAGCCCACAGCAAAAACTACCTATGCAGAACAAACTTCCCATGTAGAACAAACTACTCAAGTAGAACATTTTTAATTAAATGATGGAGGTAAAGGAGCTCTTTCTCCAGCGGTACCACCAGGTTTAACAATTCATTTGACACACAAATGCACTTTCTGCATCTTCTTTCATGAAGTTACTGACGCATATTAGGACCTATACTCCCTGCAGGCATGGCTCTCCTGGATATCTTCTGCATCCTGTATTAGAAATTCATTAACTGGCACTGGTGGAACTTCAGCTTTACACTTGTGTGCCTAACAGTTAGTTTCTCTGTTGCTTCCATTCAACTCACTATCCTGTTGATTGCTTTCCATCCTTCAGTAGTATTTGGAAAGGGTATCATGCTCTGTGTGCAGATACTCCCTAACTCTCTAAGGGAATATGTCAGAAATAACAACAAAACATGGATATTGGATGATACCGCTTCATTTCCCTGTCAGTTTATAACCATTACAGGTGTGGAAAGGCAACAGAATGAGGCCATCAAAGAAGGGTAGAACAGGGGAACTGGATGGTTGAGAGAAATACAAAGTAAAAAAGTTGAAAGATGAGGAAGAACCTACTTACATTTGTCACAGCCAAGTACCTTCTGTGAGTCTAAAGGCTGCCTAATGAAGCTAGAATAAGTTCAAAAAAATGCCTGTACTGTCCATATGCAGAGCATGGATTTCATCTCGCTGTATTTCACAAGCCACTTCTGACAACTGAGATAAGATATGTCAACACTCTGCTTGTAGAGTTTTTCACTCTTTTAGCACATCAAATGCATTTTATATCTTAGCAAAATCTCTTCCTACTTCTCTACAAACATAGATACATTTTTATGAAGGTTAGCTGGCAGCAGTGTTAAACACAGGACTGCATCACAAGAGAAGGATGACTGCAAAGTCACGCTTTGAGGGGCCATTTTCCCTATGTAGCCAAAGGAGCCTGTTTTGGTTCAAGAACCAAAAAAAAATAAAACGCAAGAGGCAGTGAGGGATCTGCTGCTTGGTTCTTGTCTATCCAAAGAACCCTCCTGCACTGTATCATAGCATGAGATTGCTAAGTGTCAGCCTGAGAAAATAAGTAGCATGTGTACAGCCATGCTGAGTAATATCCATGAGCTACTCTTACCGCTCCTCCTCCTTTCATCTATTGCTGAGGAAGCAGGAACACACCCAGAGCTCTCAGAGGGAGAACAGAAGCAAATGGTGTATGGATTTCAGGTGACCTCCTGGACTCTCTCAGCTGAGGATTAGCAGACACTAGAGTAAACTTATCTTGTTAACCATGATTTTCTGTTCTTCACCCAGCTTAGGTAAATGCAGTGTGAGCAAGACTGAATAACAGGTAGCTCTGGGGCAAGCATGTACAATCATTTCCAAGTACAGAATAAGAATAAACAGTTTCTGAAAATAAATGAGTAAGCAAGAACATAGTTTTAGGAAAGCAGAAAGCACCCCATAAAAGAAAGCAAACGTAAGAGAAACAAGTATTGAACATTTGGAACCATCTACCTGTAGCAACCTACAAAAGAAAACCAATAATCAAATATGCCAGTTCACAGGATTAAGTTGTTACTCATTTTTTCACTTTTTGTAACTGATAGCAAATAAATGCCTTTGAAAATTTTAACAATATGTACAAATCTCAAGCATTTGAGCATTTAATTAGAGGGATCTTGAATGACAATAAGCCGTACATAAAGACCTAAACTCTAGTTATCTTCCTTACCAAGTTTGAGGGCTTCACAGAACATAGATTTTCTTTAATTTCCCAGCATCAATAAACCCCAGGAACTTCCTATTTAAAGGGTGACTGATTTCTGATCTGCTGCAATTGTAATAAACTTTGTGTGTTTTGTAATTTTGCTGTGCCTTGAATCCTGTGTTCAGTTCTGGGCCCCTCACTACAAGAGAGACATTGAGGTGCTGGAGTGGGTCCAGAAAAGGGCAACGGAGCTGGTGAGGGGCCTGGAGCACAAGTGTGATGGGGAACAGCTGAAGGGCCTGGGCCTGTTTAGTCTGGAGAAGAGAAGGCTCAGGGAGGACCTTATCTCTCTCTACAATAACCTGAAAAGAGGATGGATCCAGGAGGTGGCTGCTCTCTTCTCTCAAGGAACAAGTGACAGGACAAGAGGAAATGGCCTCAAGCTGCTCCAGGGAAGGTTTAGACAGGATACTAGGAACAGTTCCTTCACAGAGAGGGTGCTCAGGCATTGGAACAGGCTGCCCAGGACGGTGGTGGAGTCACCGTCCCTGGAAGTGTTCACAAACAGTGTAGATGAGGTCCTTAGTGCCATGGTTTAGTGGTGGCCTTGGCAGTGCTAAGCTAATAGTTGAATTTGATGATCTTAAAGGTCATTTCCAACCTGGTTGATTCTAGCAATCAAATTTTACCTTTTTCAGAAATTAACAGAATATTCGATTTACACCCACAACACCATAAGTATCACATGTTGGCTGCAGAAGATTGACAGTCCACCCCACAGGTCTTAAAATACTAAACCTGTTTTCTTTATGCTAGCTATCTTATGAGCACAATAGCAACAGGACACTTCTAATAACAAATTCCACATTAATGGATAACAAAGTACACATAAGCTAAGAATATGCTCGTTTCTCAGTAAGACTAGAACTATAAAATTGGCAGTTCCTGTAAGCAAGCATTTATCAAATAGGAATCTGTGTTGAGTGGGTAAGAATTTGTATTTAAACTCTGCGAATGTATATTTGAGCTTCATTTGGCATCAATCTATAATTAAACTAATTTCTGCAATCAAGTGACAAGAACTATCATGTTTAAAAGGATAGCAAAAGCTGTGAAAGATTCATGACAGCAGAGTTCATTGAAGTCCAACATAGAGACCCCCTGCAAAGATTAATGTCAGTTATATGCCCAAAGGTTACAGGCAATTTATGTCCCATTTAAGTCATAACCCTCAGCACATTTACAACCAGTCCTTTGCAGTACTGGGTTTAAAGTAAACCAGACACACAAGGACTTTTCATTTTAACTTACAGAGTTAACACAATGCTTTGAAAAAATGGTGGAACAGCCCTCACTGGAAGATTTTAAAGGCAAAAGAGACAAATATCTGCCAGGAATGATGGAGGTATAATGCCTTGGGAAGAGAGATGGATTAGAAGATCTTTTGCAGTTTTTCCCAATCCTGTTTTTCTGCAATTCCAAGGTGTGAAGATGGGAAAACAAAGATTCACAGAAAATGACTGAACAAGTGGAAAAGTAATTGTGTAATTAAGAGTAAACCGTTAACTGATTACAATTTCATGTAACATTTGGATTAGAATTAGTACTATATAATAGTACAGAATAACTGAGACAAGGACAAGATAAAAAAGCAAGGGAAACCAGGATTCAGAAACCAGTTGCGGAACTGAAGGCAACTTCAGTTTGTGTGCCACGTGTCTCCTCCCAGAAGCCTGTGTACAGCTTACCTTTGTTTTGAAAAATCAGCTTGGATTGTGTTTAACACATCCAACCTCAGGGAAAGGAAAAACAATCCTCGCATTTTATATACAAACCTTCAAAGTGGGCAGATCCCAGGTTATAGTCAAGTACAGGCCTAAGCATAAAAGCCATGTCCATGAAAACTGAGGATATACCATGCACTGATCAGCTCCTCTGACAGCAATTTAGGTCTCCATCAGAGAAGAAAGGTATGAAGGCATCCTTTGGAAAATCAGATTCTTAACCTTATTGTGCTCCAACACTACTGCCTTCCCGCAGAGCAAAAAGGACAAAGCCTCCTTTCCCTCAGGAAGGGCAATCACGAAGCACTTCATGTGTCCAGAGCTAACTTCCCAGGAATTCTCTTGGTTTAGTTTCCTTTACTGAATAATTTGATAAGTTCATTGTGTAATCAGTCTTTATTTCCTGGGATTGGAAATTCTTTTCCTCTATCTCCATTTTCAGTCCCAATGTATCTCAAGGGTTTCCAAATCATGAAATTCTGCTGCTTGTAATATAAAGCAGCCAAATTCATCGGGTTTTTTAAGTGTAAGAAATTCAACAGCCTGTCTTTCTTATGCTGAGATTACGGCATTCAGCTCCCAGCACAGAGCCAGCTCTAAAATAAATACTTTCTTATTCTTATAATCAATATCTTGAAGTTATTTGATGGCATTTTGAGAAGAGGGTTGTAAGAACAAACCAAAACTATACATTAAAAAGACCAACTCAAAAATGTGGCATATAAAGTGTTAACCTGGAGCAATGGGGACACTGAGATATTTTTTCTATCTATTCCATAATACATTCAGAGTTTGTATCAAGGGGATACAGAAGTTCAAGAAAATGCCCTTTAAGAATGAAAGCAGGAGTTTAGAAGACAGATTCCATTACTGACTGGGCCACCAAGTTCCTTTGGGACAACAAATCATTTAACATTATGAAACACTAACACTTAAAAAACTGTTTGCTTGTACTCCCTAACAAGTATGACCTACCAGAAAGTGAAGAGCAAAGAGCAAGTATAAACTGCATGATAACAAGCAGCTACAGATCTGGTATGACATGTTAGAGCACAGTGTTTTCTACAATCTTTTCGTGTGTCATATTTAGAGACTATGATACCTCCACTATGGTAGCAAAGGTATAGATTTTTCTTTACTTTTCAACTCTAGCAGGTGGCAGAAGTCAATAAATCCAGAATAAAGCCAAAAACAAAGCATCCACACTGCACTGAATATCTCTCCTTGCCTTTATTATCTTAATTTATTTTAGCCTGGCCCTGCTGTTTTTACATGCTGCCTGTCTGTATAGGAAACAGGTTCTGGGATTTTGGAAGCAGAATGCCTAGGCCATGGAAATTTCAGAATCTGACCCAAAAAGTGAAACTGGCAATGTGGCAGCAGCTTTTCCCGCCACCTACCTAATGCTTAGCAGGAAAAAATAGGGGAGAGAGAGGACATTGTATTAATGGATTGAAGGAATCGAAGGTTGTAGCTAAAATTCTACAGCAAACAGAAGTCCAAACTGCAAACTGGTTAAGTAAGAGGGGCTAATAATAAACCTTTTCTGTTGGTTATAAAGTGGAGACAAGTAGCTATTGGCTAGGTGCTCTGCACAGCTGTAAAGTGCGAGGGACTTGGAAGCCATTGTGACTTACACACTAAGGGACTGAATGTGACTGCATAGTAGTGAATAACTTGTTTGTCATTGATGTGAATAAAATGTGGAAGTAGATCGATGCTTTTCTCCATAATATGGGTTCTCTACTAAGCACAGTAAATCTCCGTCTCACTACAATAGTGTAAGATCATTCATGCCATTAGTTTCAATGACACTGACTCTATACTGCATGCAGTTTGCTGTTCTCTTTCCTCAATATAACAAAGCCTGAAAGTGCCAGCTGCCTCTTGAGTCTTAAAAAGAAAGAAAGAGAGAGAGAGACTTTTATTTACCATGATTTGGATTGGTTAATTTCTCTCTATTAGTTGTTGCTTCCTCCCATATAAAAAAAATGCATTGTGGTTCAAACTAACACACACGAGAAAGACCACTCAGTTAGCATGCAAAACATAAATTACCAGCTTGGAATGACATTTTGAACATGCAACATAACACCCTCATCAGCCGCAGGTTTTCTGCAAATATCACACTTTTTTTTCCTGCTGAGGCTATAATCCCAGACCCATGTGCTGAGCTTTAGCTGAGCCCCATGTGCACACAGCAATCAGGTTTTATGAGTGTAGTATTGTCATTTTTGTAGTCTGTAGTTGGCATGTGAATGAAAGCCATGGTTCCGCCATCTACAGATAGGCCTAGGTTATAAAGATAACGGTGTAACAGAGGAATTTTCAACCCATTTTAATGGCCTTCTGGCTTAAGCACTATATAATATCATATAGCCATTCTGTTATCACTCCTATGGGGAAACTTCATCAGCACACTCACAACAGCCCATCTTCCCCTTCCTGCACCATGCAGCTTATCCATTCAAATGTAGCTGCATGCTAAGGTGCTAAGTTTGGATTCATTTTGTTGAGAAATCAGAGGAAGGGATGGCAGTTGAGACAACAAAATCAAACAGGAAAAGCTATTATGGTGTCACATTTGAAAATACCTCATTGAGTTCATCAGCACAGATCTGGTGCATAAAGACAGACTGAAAGTGTTCAAATAAAAGACATCAAAATTCAGAGGGCATATTCCATTGCACTGGTTTTCAGGAGCCTTCAGAAAAAGGTTTTTATAGCCCCTGCTCAGTGACATGAACAGATAGCTGTCTGTTGTCTGCTTGCATGCATGACTGTTCAAAAAATAGGAGGGGGTGAGACAAAACTGTACAGAAAACCCAGGAAGTTTTACTTTGAGAAAACAACTTGTTGCATCTCCACGTCAGGACCAGCTGGTTAAACCTGGACAAGTTCTTAAATCTCTCAATACTACAGAGTTAAGAACACACAGCTACCTCAGATGCAAAGATGAAGTGGTTTGTGTGCAGAAAACATGCTGTTTATATCATGCATGCTATGCAATTATACAGTTTCTGATCTCTCACAAGGACTTCAGCAACACTGAGGAGTTAACATGGGGACTTGGCACTAGTCTGACTACCCAAAGTGCTTGGGAGTGACCAACAACAATCCATCTGTTCAATTACCAGCAAAACAAAGCCAGCATTACGTACAGTAAAATATGGGCTTATTAGGAACCTGGTTCCAGAGGTTGCTACACACCACATTACGGTGCTATATAAATGCATATTACTAACAGCACACCGGTTAGCAGTTTGGCACACGTTACCTTTGACAATGTGTATATTTTTCCAATAAATGGTCATGGCAGGTCTCTCAAAATTGTTATAGCCTTCTCAGTTCGAAAAAATTAAAAATCAGCTATTAAAACCCCCAATCCTAGATACACATTAGCTTAGTATACTGGAACAGCATCTCTTGGGTAAATAACTTACTTTTTACAGTAGTATGTGTTCCAATGTATTTAGCTGATGGACCACAACAGCCCTGAAGGAGTTTGTCTAGTCCACTGGGTAATATCTGATGGATTATTTTTAAGATTAGTATGCATGACACTAAGCATCCTAAATAGTATAAATAAGGTACCTTTAGACAACCCAAAACACACAATGATTTGGACCACAATGCATGGGTGTTGGAAATAGCTCAGGGTTTGTAAAATAAGAGCAAGGACCAACAGGTATTTTATACTCAGTTCCACTGTAACACGAACTGTCATTTTGAAAAACAGCTGAATTCTACACTGGTGCCAGAGACTTGGTCACAAAAAACATTTCACAGAGTTTTGCAGTAACCTGATGGTAACTCCTGACTCATTCCATTGGAAAGAGGGAAGCTCAAAAGCAGTTTCAGAGACCTTTGCCACTGTGGTCTCTTTTTTCTACATAGCACTGACTTATGTCATATGGGCCAGCAACGTTCATAGCTCTGTACCTGAGGTGATTTCAGCCTGATGCACACTAACACCACAAGGCTTGCTATACTTCTAAATCCTCTCCAACAAAGATGAACTTCTCCTTTGTCAAATAACCAGAGATACAGGGAAGGAAGAGGCCCTTGTAAGACACTCATGCTTTCATCTCTGTAGGAAGGAGTTTCAAGGGAGGGGACAACCATTTTCACTCTTTACAATGCTTACATTTACTATGGAAAGAGGTTGTAGTTAAAAAAAACCTTAAAAGGGTGTGACCTTTTCCTTTAATTATTGGCTTGCATCTTTGTGCTTCGCGTATTGTTGTTCAGTTGTCTAAGCAAAAGACTGGGTCAATAGAATATGTGGGCTTTAATTTTTTTAATTATAGACTCATAGACTGGTTGGGGTTGCAAGGGACCTTAAAGATCACTTATCAATAAAATCACTGAAGAGTATTTTGGGTGTTCAGGATTTTGTAGAAAGCCCCCTGGGATGCAGGTCCTTCTGCCCTTCACGCAGCTAATTATATAATGCACACCCCACCATGACCTTCAGGTAAATGTACCATAGTCATCACTGCCATTAGCATCTCAAATTGTACTTGGAGTGCAAAATACTACCAGTACTAGTTACTACTAAGTATACAGTTAATAACTATATGCCAATCTGTGGCCTACAGAATCACAGAATCACAGAATCCCAAGGGCTGGAAGGAACCTCAAAAGATCATCTAGTCCAACCCCCCTGCAACAGCAGGG